>BMAO01011732.1:184314-441583 GCA_019973975.1 Trichonephila clavata
AAATTTTGTTTACAATTGATAAATTAACACAGGGTCATATTTACTTATTCTATTGAACTAAAAAAATTTCCATTTATAGCTGTTCATATTATTTCATAGTTTCCACAAAGTGGGAGATTATTAAATGCTAAGAATTGAATTACAAGTCTTTAAAATATCAATTTGAGTCCTTACATTTACTTATTTATAAAAACTTTGCTATGTCCAATCTTTATATGTATAAAGTATTTACATGTAATACATTGTAAAAATAAAATTCATTTTCATCAAACTGATCACCAATGAAATAAAATATTAATTTGAATTTTAAGTGTAGGTAAGCAAACTTGACGTAAATGTAATATATTTTATAGACAATTGTTATTTTTCATCTCTAAATGCTGAAAAAAAATGAGAAAATTCATGCATAACATTTTTGATATATATAAATTCCCACCCGTGTGAAGAACGAGTATACCAGTTAATAGCATACTAGTACAAAGGGGAAAAAAATTAAGAACTTTCTATAGTATTGATAAAGCAAACCACAAAATTACAGCATCATTTCAAATATCTTATACTGGTAAGCCACACTAATATAAAATATGCAATTCATGAAGTTGTAAAAAAAATTTCATCAGAGGATTAAATATATATGAAATACTTCCCTATCAACTCTTAATATTTTATGTACAAAATTATTTTAAAAAGCTTAACACTGTAAAACAGATACATCTATAAAATCCACAAATCATTAAGAAATATGCATAACTACGTGGGGCGAGCAGAAAAAAAGGTTACAAGTCGAATAAAAAATATTTATTTACAATATACAGAAAATACAAAAGGGGAATTAAGAGGCATATTCACCTATCACATTTCGTCATAATCACCAAGTCTATTTAGGCATTTATCATAGAGAATGCAGAACCTACTTGTTTAATCTGTCTAGGTAGAAATCAGGTCCTTGTCCATTGAGCCAGTCTCAGTACAATATCGCAGCACATCAGAAAATGATATACTGCGTGCTACCATATCTCAATCCCAGCTCTGACGAGATTTAAAGCTGAGTTACCGTTGATCAATCTAAGTAGTTTCTTCAATTCGTGCCGTGGTGATTTCTGTCCTTGCAACATGTTGTCTGCTCATTGCAGATGCGGACACATTTCATTCATATCATGACTCGCACTTCCAAACAATAACAATTTCCAAAGAATCTTGCCATTTCAATCTGCATCGTCCTGCACCATCTGGGTACTTTCACTATCTACCCGCAAACCAGGTAAACAATGCAATATACCAAGTAGCACGATCTGTCTCCACTTTTGCAGAAACCATCTTTGTTTTCTGTTGGAACATAAACCGTTGCAAATACCTGCTTACAAAATGTTGGAGTGCCTCCAGCAGGACAAGTGCATGTTGCACTTATAACCTTAAGTTTAAAATAAAGTATTAAATATTAAAAAGAAATAAATTCTAAAATTAGATTGTAAATTTCTATGAGTTTTCGGTATTTACATATTAGTCTACTGGTTAATAAATGTTGAAAGATTTGTGCTAAGGTTAATTTTCAGCTTAATTTATGTTCAATTATGTTATCTAAAGACCATAATTTAAATAAATAAATTATATGAATAAAAATTTTAAATAAGTGAAAATTAACAGTTTTTTTTATATAAAAACACATCATAAAGTCCTTGATTTAAAAATACTATGCCTTATAAGAAAAATTAGTAACAATTTGGGAGAATCTTAAATGTAAACACAACATTTCTCCATATTGAATTTAAGTTTTAAATGAAAAAATTTACATTTCTTTATCAAAATGGTTTGGCATTTCTTGTCTTTACTTTTAATGTGTTGGAATCAAATTAGGATTTACTCATAAATAGCAATAACTATGTAATGACTAAAGCATAATAATGAATATTCATTAAAATAGAAAACAATGCAATTGATATTCAATGCTACTCTAAAATATAAGAATCAAATTATAAACTTATCATTGATAATATAGCTATTCAAAAAATTTAAATTTGTCCATTCACATTTCTTTTACAGATGTTTAAAAAGCTGCTAAATTTGAATAGTTGCCATTACTTTCAATCTTTTAGAATCAACTTATAATTCAATGATAAATAACAATATTAATGTTATTAAAACCTATTTTGTTTTTTATAACAATGAGTTAAACTAAAGCATAAATGAGTAAATAGTAATGCATTCATAATAGTTTCAGAAAGTATCTAAATTAGAACACAAAATAATTTAGACCTTACCTCAGACCTTGTTCTGATCTGAACAAATGACTTGTACTTTACTCTCTTCATTTATGCTTTTACAACGCTTTTGATAAAAAAAATTAATACCTATCTGAGCAATCAGGCTCAGTAAGCGACATGTTACTCACAAATTTGTCATCGAATATAAAAAAAAGAACTACAAAATTAATTGAGAACTAAAATAACTGAGAGCTATATCTAAGTGAATCAAGAACTATAAACAAATACACCAGCTAACACTAGTCGAAGCAGACGAATACCTAATTAGATAAATAAAAAACAAAAATTATGTAAAAAAGTTGTTAAGATTATTTCCTAACAAATATATACACTAGAATAATGCAAGAAATACAATGATATCACATATTTTAATTAGATAAAATTAAAGCTAAAGAATGTCAACAATTTGCTTATACGGTTCTACCACGGTAATGGAAAACACGTGCAATTGTTGCCCAATTTGTCACGTGATTCCCCGCTTGGCGTCTGCCTGGTGTGAATTTCGTCCATTATGCGATCGTAGACAGAAAACGAAATCAAACTTTTCGCGAGAACACAGATCATATAAACAACAAAACCAAAAAAGTTTTCATACTGCAAACGAACTACTAACCGCGCCTGTTAAAGAAAATAAAGACAAAATAAAACTCAGCTGTATATTTTGCGAGTCCATGACTCATAATTCGAATGAATGCAAATACGTAATTAATTTGTCTTTATAAGACAGAAATAATATTTTATTGCGGAAAGGAGCTTGTTTTAACTGTTTAAAAGTCGCAAAGCATTTATCTCGTAATTGCCCGATGAATAAAACAAAATGTGAAATTTGTTCGGGTTTACATCATAAATTTTTTTGTTTTAAGCAACAAAAAAGGGAGATAGAATCATTATCCACCGATCTAACAAACCAAAACACCGGGGAAGTTTTTTTGCAAACATTAACTGTTTACATTGAAAATAAAAATTCCAAACAATTAGTAAGAGCTATATTAGACACTGGTAGCCAAAAAAGTTACATTTCAGAATATGCTGCAAAATTTATAGGTTTAAAAAGTATTGGGAAAGAAACAATTACTCACGGACTTTTTGAAGGACACAAAATCACCGAAGTTCATGATAAATATTTAATTAACTTGTGTAGTTATGACGGGAAATATAGTTTTAATATGGAAGTTAACGACCAGAAAAACATTTGCTTAGGAATCTCCAGAATTAATGACTCTCGCGTTTTACAGAAATTGGCAACACTTAATGTATTTATTAGTGATTCATCCACAAACAACAAACTTTGCCTTTTCGAAAAACATTCTGATGAAATACATATTCTGTTAGGATCTGACATAGTTGGAAAATTATTTACTGGTGAGGTAAAACAACTTTCTGAGGGGCTTATAGCTGTGAATACCCACTTGGGATGGACAGTTATGGGGAAATTAAGTAATAAATCTAAATTTAAATCAGAGAATTCTCTTCTTGTTCATTCTCTTCTTACAAATAGAGAAAAAATATCAGATCTTTGGGAATTAGACTCTTTAGGCATAAAAGATCCCAGTGAAAAGAGATCAAAATTAGAATTGCAAGATCTTGCTTTGAAACATTTTGAGAATACGATATTGCGAGACGATGAGGATAGATACATCGTTAGTATTCCTTGGATAGAAGGGAGTGGAAAACTTGAGGACCACTACAGCTTAGCTAAAGGAAGATTGGAGAAAACTGTAAAAACTTTAAAATTTACAGGCATACTATTTGATTATGAACAAGTATTTGTAGACTGGGAAAAGGAAGGCATTATATTGAAAAGATTGCACAAGATGAACCAAACAAATGTGGGAAATTTCATTATTTGCCACATAGACCTGTATTCAAGGAAATTTCTACGACTAAGATTCGTCCTGTGTTTGAAGCGTCAGCTCATCATGGAAAATCTTGTTCGTTGAATGATTGCGTAGAAAAGGGGCCCAATTTGATAGAAATTATACCAGCTATTTTAAATCGTTTTCGCTTAGGAAAAATCGGAGTCATATCTGACATTCGAAAAGCTTTCCTACAAATATCTTTACACGAAAGTAACATGAACTTCTTACATTTCTTGTGGTGGGAAGGTGGTAATCCGGAGAAAGCTGTTATCTACAGGCATCGTCGAGTTGTTTTTGGCGTTTCATGTAGTCCCTTTTTATTGGCGGCAGTATTAAACTATCTTTTTAAGCAGGCTCCTGAACATTTGGAAAAAGTTGCTGAAAAATTGAAAGATTCGATGTACGTCGACAACTGTGTGGCAAGTGTCGATTCATCCGAAGAACTTAAGTCTTTTCAACGAGATTCCACCGAATTGTTGACATTAGGTAAATTCGACTTAAGTGGATGGCGACATAGTGATATTGAACCAAATTTCGACTTTAGGGACATCCGACAGGAATCTGGCCCACAAGAAATACAAATTATGTGGAGTATGAAAGAAGATACCTTTTCCATCTCTTACAGAGTAATAGACATCGAAAGAAAATTTGAGGCGTGGAAAAAACAACTTATGGAGATACAAAACATCAAGATTCCACGAAGATTATCGAATCTCGATTTTAAAAGATGCGAACCTGTCATTACGATTTTTTCCTGATGCAACGAAATCATCCTATGCTAGACATGACTTTCATTTACCTTTTATACTTTCTTCCAATCATCCAGTTATCAAAGCTCGCATTAATTATAAGCACGCACAGTTAAACCATGATGGAGTTCAGATGCTTATGTACAGACTCAGAAAAAATTATTGGATTCTGAAAGGAATAAGAACCAGTAAAGAAGTCTTCAAGATTTGCATTATATGCAAGAGAACCAATGTGAAGCCTATATCGGTATCAGAAAGACTCTTACTTCAAGACCGGGTGAGAGATACTGCTATTTTTGAAATAAAAGGAAAAGACCTGGCCAGACCTCTCATTCTTAAGAGTAGGGAGAAGAATTGGATTTTGATATTGATCTGTACAGTCTACAGAGCAATTTATCTTGAATTGTTGACCTCCATTTGGACTGAAAGCGGCACCAATTTTGAAGGTGATTACCGACTTTATCAGAAAGTGAATTTAGAAAAATTGAAAAATTTAGAGAAACTAAATCCAATTTCATGGAAATTCATCCCTCCCCAGGCTCTTTGGTGGGGAAGTTTCTGGGACCACACCAGAAGAATAAACAGGAATTTAGGTAAAATTCTAAAACTCTACCCTGGCAAAGACGAGAAGGTTAGAGTAGCCCGAGTAAAAACTAGACTTGGCTCCTGTCTGCATCCAGTGCAAAAATTGTATATCCTAGAGGTGATGGAGAAAACTAAATCATCTGTACACCCTACTAACTCTCCTTTATTTTCAGATGATAATGAAGGAAGTCATTTACCTATTAATATAGATCCTGAACTGAGTAAACACCAGGCAGCAGCAACCCCTTCGATGGAACCCTGTTCCAGTGTTTCTAATGGTGGAGCTAGACTGGAGCCCAGAGCTGAGACAAGTTCACATCAGCAGGCAGAGACCTCTTCCATGCAGCCCTGTTCCAGTGTTTCTAATGGTGGAGGTGGACTGAAGCTCAGAGCTGAGACAAGTGGACACCAGCAGGCGGAGACCTCTTCGATGCAGCCCGTTTCCAATATTTCCGATGATGAAGCCGGAGTGGAGCCGATAGTTGAGACCCTTGAACTTCCAGATGACTTAACTTCTGACGTTGGACTTCAACAGCCTACACCACGACGATCTCGTTATGGTAGACTCTTGAAACTCCGAAAAGGACTAGTGGACTCTTATTGAGTTTTTTCTTTCAAAATCAAAAACTCAAGGTGGGGAGTGTCGCGAACGAAACGAATTTTGTAGTTCAATTTCAGTGGCGCTGTAAGCGCATTTCTTTTTGTTTTGTTTTTGCTTCTGTATTATGATCTGATAGGTAGGAGAAGTAGTACGAGTGGAGCCCACTCGAACAGACATGTATCAGTTAGCAGTTTTCCTTCATTAAATCTTTTTTATATCAAAAAGGACTCTGATTACTCATAAGAATAACAGAATTGAATTTTAGGTCGAGCTCATCCCGGGCAATCGAAGAATAAGGTAAGTGATACCTTTTTCTTTCTTAGAATTTATCGAAATTGAATTGAACTTTGAACTCTCATTGTTTTTCACATGGACTGTGTGGACTGTCAGGACTATTGATATCGCGATGTGGACTGTGAGGACATTAAATTAATATTGTAAAAAAAAAACTGTTCAGGACTTTCGCAAACCGAACGGAACATTCAAACTCTGACTGTGCTTTTGAACGGATAAACTCAAGTGATCCTTTTCCTGATTGATACAGCTCAACAACAAAAAAAAAGGTAAGATACCTTTTTATATTCTTCTATTGTGATTAAAATGTCGTATCATAAATGTACAAGAAAAGAGGACTTGATAAATGTGCTCAATGAAATTGGGGAGCAAGTTTCCTCTAAAGAAACAATTTTCGAGCTAAAAACTAAATTGGAAAATTCAAAACTGTTTAAAGATGACCCTGAATTTGTAATGAATATGATAAATTTGTTCATTGAGGATAGACAATCAAAAGCCGAACAGCAGCTCCAAATAACTAACTCACAGCTAGAGCTAGAAAAAATTAAACTGCAACAGATGGACAGAGAAATTGAACTTCAAAAGGCAAAAGCTGAAGGGAATGTAACCCAGAAAAGTTTACAGGGGGAAACTAATTATTTGGAAAATTTAATTAAAAGTATAAAAACATTAACGATACAAATCCCAACAAAACCTGAAAATTTTGGTCTTTTTTTTCAATCGATAGAACGAGCATTAAAAATTAAAAATGTTCCAGTTGACTTAAAATCAGAAATCCTGATTAATATTCTTGGTGAGAGGGCACATAATATTTTACTATACGTAAAAGATGACGAAATCAAAAATTATGAGTTAGTCCAATCATTAGTTTTAAGAGAATTCCAACCCACTGCTCAGGAATGCTTACTTAATTTTAGAAAAGCCAAAAAGCAAACAGATGAAACTCATGTACAATTCGCTACTCGTTTAAGTGCTATGTTTCAATATTACCTAAAAATAAGAAACGTTAATGATTTTAAATCCCTATTTCACTTAATGGTCAGTGATAAAATCTTAGACACTTTAGATCTAGAAACTGCTTCACATATTAAAATTTTGCGGGCGGATTCATGGCTTGTGCCAGATGAGCTAGGAAAAGCTTGCGATATATTTTTTATTTCGAAAAACAGATCACTGCATGAATCGCGAAACCATAACAATGTTAAGAGTAAAAACGATAATGATGCTTACATTAAAAACCGCGCGAACATAGTAAATACTAATTATTTCCAGAGACAGTTCCCAAAACATAACCAAAGTGTAAAACAAGAAAAAATAATCTCGTGTTATGTGTGTGGAGGGCCGCATTTTGCTAGAAATTGTGCGAAAAAAACGGCGAAGTCAGAAAATAAAGATAAAAGTGTAGGGCATACCATAAACCAAATTAAAACTATTTCTAATCAAAATGACTTTTTGTTTAATGAATTACAGTATGTAGACGTAATTGTTGATGATATCCCATTAATTGCCACTTTGGATAGTGGAGCCAACTCAGTTATCATAAATAAAAAGTACGTTTCAGCGAAAAAAAGAGTGCATTCTCAAATCACCCTAACCAGTTGTTTTGGCGAACGGAGGATTGCAAACGTTTCAGAATTTACAATCTTATTGAAAGGGGGGGGGGAACACAAACCATCCCCGCGGCAGTGTGCGAGATCGAGGCAGAAATATTATTACCCTTAAGAGTTTATGAGTTCTTGAAAAGTGGATCAGAGGAAGCAAGGTCAAATGTTAGAATATGCAATCCGGTATGTTTAAAGGATGGAATAGTGGGGGAACAGCAGATTGATGAGTCAGGATGTTTAGTTAATTCTGAGAGGATTATGGATAAGTCTAATTTGTTTTTGCTAAAGGTATCTGAGGCATACGAGGAATGTTCATATGATTTATCGCATATCTCGAATAGTAGATTAAGGAGTCAAGTACATACACTTATAAAACATTACAAACCAAATAAAACGAAATCTACTGCTTTGAAAATGAAAATAATTTTGTCAGATGAAAAACCCATTTGTCAAAGGTCACGTAGGCTATCTTTACTTGAAAAGCGCGAGGTTGAAAAACAAATAGAGCTGTGGTTAGCACAGGGAATAATTAAAGAGAGTTGTTCAGATTTTTCGTCTCCTATTGTGGTGTGTAAGAAGAAATATGGAACGATGCGTTTGTGTATCGATTATAGATAGCTAAATAAAAAAATAATCAGGGACAGATATCCACTTCCTGTAATTGAAGAGGTATTAGATAAATTAGGGAACGGTGGAGTATTTTCGACGCTAGATTTAAAGAATGCATTTTTTCATGTAGATGTTGATGAAACAAGTAGAAAATATACCGCGTTTGTAACAAACAGGTCAATATGAATTTTTAAAAGTGCCATTCGGTTTATCTATTAGCAGTAACTATTTCCAAAGATACATTAATTACGTGTTTAGAGACTTATTAAGAGACGGTACTTTAATTATTTATTTAGATGATATAATAATTCCGGCAATAGATGAAAAAGAAGCTTATGAAAAATTAACTCGTGTGTTAGAAATCGCTTCCAAATACGGCCTTGAATTAAATCTAAAAAAATTTCAGTTCTTGCAAAGGAAAGTTAATTTTTTAGGGCATATAATTCAGAACGGTACAATTCAACCTTCATCGGAAAAGACAGTAGCAGTCTGTAACTTTCCAGAACCTAAAAATGCGAAAGATGTTCAAAGTTTTCTTGGATTGACAGGGTATTTCAGAAAATATATTCCTTCATACGCTATAATAGCCAGACCCCTTAGTGATTTATTGCGAGGAACAAAACCTTTTGAATTTAATCATGAACAAAAAATAGCTTTTCAAAATCTAAAGAACGCGTTATCAAATGAACCTGTATTACATCTTTTCAAGGAAGGCGCGAAGTTAGAGCTGCATACAGATGCATGTAAACTCGGTTTAGGTGCTGTGCTTTTACAACAAAGTGAAGATGGAAATTTCTATCCAATCCATTATATGAGCAAAAAGACTTCCATTCAAGAAGAGAAATTGTGCAGTTATGAACTAGAAGTACTGGCGGTTGTCGAGGCTCTGAAAAAATTTCGAAACTATCTCCTGGGAAGAAAATTCCTAATTCGAACGGATTGTGCAGCATTTGCGAAAACTCTAGACAAGAAAGAGTTGACACCAAAGATTGCTAGATGGTCGATTTTTCTACAAGAATTTGATTACGAGGTAGTCCATCGTCCTGCAAAACAAATGCAACACGTAGATGCGTTGAGCAGACATCCCATTATGCTAGTGACTAGTGATGAATTGACATACAAGATTGTGAACGCTCAGGAAACTGATGAGTATATTAGAACCATTAAGCAGCTGTTGCATGAAGGCAAAACTACTGAATTCACCATAAAGAATAATATTTTATTTAAACTTAGTGAAGATCAAGAACTGTTAGTCGTGCCAGAAATGATGCAAGTAGATGTGGTGAAGAAAGCTCATTCGTTTGGACATTTTGCTGTGGCAAAGACAGAAGACTTGGTGAAAAGAGACTATTATTTTCCGAATATGAGGAAGTGTATAGAAAACGTACTAAAAAACTGTGTAGAATGCATATTGGTCAATAAGAAGAGAGGAAAAGGAGAAGATTTTTTACACCCTATTCCAAAAGAAGATCTGCCGTTGTCAACATATCACGTAGACTTCATTGGACCATTGCCAACGACCAACAGAAATTATAATCACATATTCACTGTAATTGATGCATTCACAAAATTTACTTGGTTATACCCAACCAAAAGTACAACAGCTCAAGAAGCCATTGAAAGACTAAAGTTGCAACAAAAAACTTTTGGGAATCCTTCACGTATAATTAATGACAAAGGAGGAGCATTTAGATCGAAGGAATTCGAAGATTACTGTGCTGAGGAGAAGATTAGTAATATTCAAATAACTACGGGAGTACCAAGGGGCAACGAACAAGTTGAAAGAATCCATGGAGTGCTGATTCCAGTGTTGAAGAAGATGTCCATTCAAGACCCGACTAAGTGGTTCAAGCATGTCGATTCACTACAACGTGTATTGAACAGTGCACCTTCACGCAGTACAAAATATTTGCCATTTGAATTACTAATAGGAATCAAGATGAAGAATCCTGAAGACGTCATGATAAGAAATTTGCTTGAAGAAGAGAGTCAAAATCAACTATGTCAGCATCGTGTAAACCTTAGAAGAGAAGCAAAGCAAAACATTTTGAAGATACAAGAGGAAAACAGGAGAACTTACAACCGAAAGCGGAAAAAAGCTCACCAGTATAAGCAAGGAGAGTTGGTAGCAATCATGAGGACTCAGTTTGGAAACAAATTGAAACTGCGACCAAAGTATTTTGGACCCTACCAAGTGACTAGAGTAAAACTCCATGACCGATATGATGTTGCTAAAATTGGAGACCATGAGGGGCCAAATGTAACGTCCGCATCAGCAGACCAGATGAACCCTTGGTCTAAGCACTAATGAAGAAGAAGAACGAACTTGTATAAGATATTTGTGTAACTGTAAACTAATCTATGTTCTTTTTTTGTTTTTTTTTAGTTTGTATATTTCAGATCCTTAGTGCGTGAGCAGTGAGGACACTGCCTGTAGGATGCCCGAGAAGTTGTGCGATTTCCACATAGACGGCACTATAGAGGGCGCTGGCGACGCGAGCCACCAGCGAGCGAACTGACTAGAGGGAGATTAGCGAGCGAGAGGTATCGACGAGAAGGTCAGAGCCAACGCTGCTAAGAAAAAAAGGAAAGAAACCGGGATCTAACTGGCCGTGTAGGGACCAAGTGGCCCGATGCTGGAAGGACAGTCACGTGAAGGTGACACATCCATCATCTGAATGCCATACACCGTTGTGAACCGTGGTGTGATAATTGTTAAGTGAAGAGACTGAGAAACTATTGTTGAATACGAGAAGTGATCGAAACGCTGTCAATAATATATCTGTATAGTAGAGTGTAGTACTGTAATTGTCCACATGAAACGTTAGTATTAGTTAAAAACAGTGTAATCAATGTGAATACTCTAGAACTCCGTGTCATAACACCACATATATTACTAATTCAAAACATAACATGATTCTTTCAAAATCATTTATTATAGACTGATTTACAAAACATTCGTAACTAATTCTCTCTTCCAAACAAACAAAATTAAGTTTCGCATCTGTTTTTTTATTAAATCCATAACATATATATTATCCTGTTATATTTTCTTGAAAATGACTCTGTTCCCCATACGTAATATTTTTTTCTCCCTTGCATCTAAGTTTTATCGCGTGCATTTACTAGTATTTTTACCTTATACAAATGAGAATGTCTTTTTTTGGGTCATCGTTGATTATGGAAAATAAATGACTCACAAAAAAGTTCATTTTAGCAAAGCGAGTAATAGAAGGAGCTTTGAAGCAAAGACCGCTTTTATTTCTAAAAAAAACTCCAAGTACGTTTCCTAAAGATTTAATATTAGACATGATTTGCTTTGGAAATCTCGAATATATACGAATGTGTGTATTTGTGTGAACGAAAATATTATTATTACGGGTACTTAACTGAAAACAATTTCTTTAAATTATAGAAATGCAGTAAATATACAACATTATTACAAATTTTTAAATTAAATTTCATTTTAATTTTTGCTTGGGAACAATATCTTAATAGAAATTTATTGCATATAATTATTTCAATCAGCAAAAATTTTTGGTCTGCGCATCAAGCGGTATTTAATCTAAACGAAAAATATTTTATGGAAAATGATGAATGTACTAAGCGTTTTGAGGCTCTGATATTAAAATCTAAATTCATTTTTTAAAAACA
Source organism: Trichonephila clavata (assembly GCA_019973975.1). NCBI lineage: Eukaryota > Metazoa > Arthropoda > Arachnida > Araneae > Nephilidae > Trichonephila > Trichonephila clavata. Next base: position 196,531 of record BMAO01011732.1, read on the forward strand.
GCTTTTGAATCTTGATAAGAGAATCGTATTTTGTAAATAATTTGAATGAATTACATTTTCAACACAGTCTGAAAAATATTTAAACAACGTAAAATTAATTATTAGAAATTTATAGACAAATTTTATAACATACACTAACTTAATAATTTACTATTAGTTGCAATAATTATACTCTAAATTTTGAATATTTTATAGTGGAAGTATGTTTTAAAAAATTGAAAACCCAACATAACTTTTACAAATTCATTAATGCATTCCAATTCTTGATTTTAAGCCAATTTTTACGTAACACAAAAACGTGACATTGTAAATATAAGGATTTAATACCTGTCCTGGTAATGTTCAGTTTTTGACATTGCTACCATTTATTAATTGATATTTGTTTTAGCCTCGTACCCTTATTGGCAAAGTAGAAGTAGGGAGGGGGGATACCTTGTTTGGCGACAGTGAGAAGTTCAGACCAGTGGTTGGTAACCTATATCGTGTGTGTGCGACAATGTTATTGGTGACACTCCAAGAAAATTAAGATTAAATTCGGTATTTTATGCTCTACTTACTAGTAAATCTTATTCATGAGTTTGCAGAAAAACTTCTTCGATTCTTTTTTTATACATGAACAAATTAAAGCGTATTTTTCTTTACTTTAAGATTTTAAAATAACTCATTAATCTATCAAGATTGATATGTAAGGAATGAGATGTTTGTTTGAGCATGCGCAGTGGGCACCGCCTGGCGGTGATTAAGTGTATTAAGAAAACGAGCGTTGAGTCTCAGTGAGAGTGTGAGCGGGAGATCGGACAAGCGAGAGCGAGAATTACGGTGCCCATCGCAGTGTTCCGACATACGCCCCGAGCAACAGAGAAAGAAGAGAAATAAAGATATTTGTCACCAACGCAGTCTTATTACTGAGAGTGTGTGTGAGAGAGAGAAACACATAGGGACCACTACCCAACATTGAGTGGTCCGTCCAATAAGCCGGAGAAGTGAACATCCTAGGTGCCGTGAGTAGTGGTATTTTCTATGTTTTTTTTATTATAATAAATTGAGAACTAAATTAACTTTAGAAAAATGTTTAAGAACTGCCGTAAGGCAGATCTTCGTATTGTTGCTCTTGAACTTGGTGAGACTCTTTCTGAAAAAGTCACTATAGTTGAGTTAACTGAAATTATTAAAGAAAATAAATATTTTAAGGAGGATGTTGAATTTGTAAAAGAATTAATTCAATATACGATCGACGACCGTAAAAAAGCTGAGGAAGACCGTAAAAAAGCGGAGGAAGCTAGGTTAAGAGAAAAAGAGCTTGAACTTGAGCTTGCACGTTTACATAGAGTTAATTCAGATAACGAGAGAACAGATGTGAGGGATATAATTCGCTAGATGCGTTGGTGAAGAGTGTTCGAATTCTAACTGTGAAGGTGCCTAATAGACCTGAAGGTTGGGCATTCTTTTTCGCTTCTTTAGAGAGAGCCTTTGCTTCAAAAAATGTACCCGAGAAATTTAAGTCGGAAATTTTATTAAATTTGTTGGGTGAAAAAGCTACAAATGTGTTAACTTATGTTAAAGATGACGAGCTTAACAATTATGAAAAACTAAAATTAATAATTCTAAGAGAATACGAGCCAAGTGCAAATCAATTTCTTGAACAATTTAAAAAAGCTACGCGTCATCCAAATGAAACGTGTACTTAGTATACTTCTCGCCTAATAACAAATTGGCAGTATTACTTAAAATTAAGGAGGGTCTCTGATTTTGATAATTTAAATGATCTTATAGTGTCGGACAAAATTTTCAGTACTCTTGAAAAAGAGGTAGCTTCACACATTTCCGTCCGTGCAGGAAATGATTGGTTTCGCCCGCTGGAACTTGCCAAAGAGATAGACTTGTATAACACTTCTCGAGGAAAGTGCTTAAAACCTTTGCCTAATGTTCTTACTAGATATAATCCAGTGTAGAGCGCGTCAAGAGTATTTTTGAGTGAGGTTAAAAACTCTAAATGCGTTTGTTGCGCTGAATCGCATCCATTATACAAGTGTGCAGTGTATTTAAAACTTCCCGTAACCAAGAGAATTGATATAATTAAAGCTAATAACCTTTGTTTTATAATTGTCTTTCTACATCTCATAGAGCAAAAGACTGTAAATCGAGATATGGTTGTTCAAACTGTCAAAAGCGACATCATAACACCATACATTACACAGAGCGAGCGCGAGACCAGGAAGTAATAAATTCCACCCTTGAACCTCTAAACACATCAGCGCCTGAATTCATCCCAAGTGCAGAAACTCAAAACAACTTACTAACCGCAACGAGTGTAAACAGAAAAAAATGTGTTCTGCTAGGCTCAGCAATTTGTTACATAAAGTGTGAAAATGGTTTATTCCCAGTCAAAGCAATTTTAGATAGTGGAAGCACTTCTAACTTTGTAACTAAACGCTTATGCGACTTAATTGGATTGAAAAAATACAAATCTAATGTCTTGGTTTCGGGATTAAGTAAATCATTAATTCCGATAGAATCGCGAGTTACAGTATCTATCAGCAATAAAGAAGGGAGTTATGTTAAAACATTAGACTTTTTTTTGGTACCAACTATAACGCAAGATCTTGTTCCAACAACGAAGATCGATTTTAATCTCAATAATATTCCCAATCTTAAATTAGCTGACAATAATTTTAATATTCCAGAGCGCGTGCAAATGCTATTAGGTGCAGAAAGTCTTTTATGAATTAATGTTACCCGGACAGTTCAAGATGGAGGGTTCAAATGTTATTTTTCAAAACACTGTTTTCGGATTTGTTGTTTCCGGATCTTTTTCCTCAGAGGTGAAGGGAAAGGAACATTGTGGGGTTATTCAAGCGGATAATCTAGAGCTTTCAATTAAGAAGTTTTGGGAAATCGAAAGTGTAGAAATCGATTCTGTTAAAACCAGTGAATTAAATATTTGTGAGGATCATTTTAAAAACACTCATTCAAGAGATGACCAGGGAAGATATACAGTGGCAATGCCGTTAAAAGAAGATCCTTCATGTCTTGGTGAATCCAAACAAACCACGATTCAGAGATTAAACTCTTTGTGGAAACGACTAAATAGAGATAAAGAATATTTGTCGCTGTATGAGAAATTTTTACAGGAATATGAGGATTTGGGTCACATGAGGGAGATCAAGGCGGATGGGTCTGGAGTTGCATTTTACATGCCACACCATGCTGTTTATCGCCCCGAAAAGTCTACAACGAAACTGAGAATAGTGTTTAATGGATCAAGTCCATCAACGAGTGGGAAATCTCTAAATTCAATTCAATTTAATGGCGGACTGGTCCAAGAAGACCTCTTTTCCATTATGGTTCGCTTCCGAAAGCACAAGTATGCCTTTACTACGGATATAGAGAAAAAGTTTCGCATGATAAATATACACCCAGAGCAAACGTGTTTGCAAAGAATTCTGTGGAAGAAGGGCATAGGAGAACCAATAAAAACGTACGAGTTAACTACAGTCACCTACGGTACAGTTAGCGCACCTTATCTGGCCACGAGAACGTTGAAGCAGTTAGCGATGGATGAAGCTACTAATTTTCCTTTGGCGGCTCCTGTGGTGCTGAGTGACTGCTACATGGATGATATACTTTCAGGTTCCGAGAGTATAGAAGAATTAATCGAATTGCAGCATCAATTGATAGAAATGTTCCAGACTGCAGGGATGCATCTTCATAAGTGGTGCGGTAATTTTCCTGAGATAACTTCAAACCTGCAAGAGTATGCTTTCTTGGAGTCTGACGAGACTAAAGCACTAGGAATAATTTGGAATCCTAGACCAGACTGTTTCCTTTTCAGAATAGAGCAACAAAGGCCAACAACTTCATTCACCAAAAGAATGGTTTTGTCTACCATTGCAAGAATCTTTGACCCTTTGGGTCTCCTAGGTCCAATTATAGCTTGGGCAAAGATATTTATGCAAAGATTGTGGTTGCTGGAATTGGGATGGAGTGATGAACTTCCTTTTAAAGAAGAAAAGGAGTGGTGTCGATTTATCGACTCCTTGGAAGCAGTGAATAGCATCTCTATTGACAGATGTATTGTGGTTCACAGAGCGGAGAGCATTGAGTTGCATGCATTTAGCGACGCATCGGAAAAGGCGTATGGAGCATCCATTTATCTCAAGTCTATATCTGCCCTTGGAGAAGTTAAAGTGTGTCTCGTAACGAGTAAAAGCCGAGTGTCACCTCTGAAGCAGATTTCCAATCCAAGACTTGAACTGTGTGGGGCAGTTCTTGCCGCTAAATTGATGAAGAAGGTGAAGGACGCATTGAAACTTCAGATTTCAGCTGTGCATTTTTGGTCGGATTCGACTATTGTGATTTCATGGATACATCGAGAATCAAGAGAATTGAAAATGTTCGTGGCTAATCGAGTGTCTAAGATTCATCAACTAAGTTCCTGTGACCAGTGGCATCACATTGCATCGGAACAGAATCCTGCTGATATGTTATCTAGAGGAGTACTTCCCGAGGAGCTTCGTGACAACTCTCTATGGTGGCATGGTCCTGATCTTCTTCAACAGAGTGCTTATTCAACCACCGTCATTGGGGAACCAACCCAGAGAGATGACTTTGACTGCAAACTACGGGTGTCTGAGAGAACTCTGGAGACTTCATTGCTGTGTTCCAAGAACTTTGACTTTTTCAACCATCTTGTGGACCTTTCTAATAATTATTTTAAAATAATACATATTGTTTCTTATATTTATAGATTTATTCACAATTGCAGATCCAAGGTGAAAAGGAGGGGACCTTTAACTACGAATGAAGTAAATGAGTCCGAAACCTGGCTTATCAAGCAGGATCAAAGTGGTATTAAGTTAAGTGACCCTTCAGGTAATCTTAAATCTTTAAACATATTCCAGGATGATAAAGGAGTCCTGAGAGTTGGTGGTAGGCTGGAAAAAGCTTCCATACCCTACAGCCAAAAGCATCCAGCTATACTGGCTAAAAATTCTAAATTGAGTAGAATATATTTCATAACTTTGCATAAGAAATTGTTTCATGTTGGTCCACAAGGACTACTGAATGCAGTAAGATTGAGATTTTGGGCTTTAGGAGGTAGAAACCTAGCTAGGAAAACGGTTCATACTTGTGTGATATGTTTCAAGTGTAAACCAATACCCTCTTCTCAAATAATGGGCAATCTTCCGTATGAAAGAGTGAATATGGCCCCTCCATTCAGTGTAACTGGTCTAGATTTGGGAGGTCCATATTTTGTAGCTTACAAAAACCAGAGAAAAGGTATCCTTAACAAAATCTATGTTTGTGTTTGCATTTGCTTTGTGACTCGTGCCGTCCACCTTGAAATTCTTTCCGATTTGACTTCGGATGCAATAATTGCAACTCTTAAGAGATTCATGTCTAGGCGAGGAAAATGTTCCAAAATTTTTATAGACAATGCGACAAATTTCGTTGGTGCGAATTCTCAATTAAAGGCATTTTATAAGACCCTTAACTTTCCGGATCAAAATCTGGCGGCATATTTCAGTGAAGAAGGCATTGAATGGAATTTTATTCCACCAAGGGCCCCACATATGGGAGGTCTTTGGGAGGCCGGCATAAAGTCAGTGAAATATCACCTTAAGCGAGCATTGGGAAGATCCCGACTCACATACGAGGAGTTTGAAACAGTGATTATCCAGGTGGAAGGAATCTTAAATTCCAGACCCCTTACACCAATATCCAATGATTTTGATAACTTTGAGGTATTAACTCCTGCCCATTTCTTGATTGGTAGATCAATTAATTCTATTCTTGAGCCCATATTAATTAATATTAATGACAATAGATTAAGCCGTTGGCAGAAAACAACAAAGGTAATTCAGGTAGTTTGGAAAAAATGGAGTACCGATTATCTGAATACTCTCCAACAGAGAACCAAGTGGATGATCGAGAAGGACAATATAATGTGTGGGACAATGGTAATTGTAAAGGAGGATTTTACACCAGTTTGCAACTGGCTTTTAGGGCGCGTCGTTGAGGTCTATCATGGTTCTGATGGTAAAGTGAGAACAGTCAGAATTAAAACAAAAACAGGAGAATTTAAGAGGCCCATAACTAAGATTTGTATTCTACCTATAGATGTAAATAGTTAAGTCAATTTCCATTTAAGAAATGATGTGTTTTTCATTGAATTGTGCTTTGTAATTTTAACTTTTTTTTTTTGCTGAAAATTTATTGTACTTTATATATATAATAATTTTGAAAACAATTGTTTAACCTGAAACTTGTTGTGAATTGTGAAACTGTATTGCTATTGTTGAATATTAATATTGCAAGGCCGGGGGGTATGTTTGAGCATGCGCAGTGGGCACCGCCTGGCGGTGATTAAGTGTATTAAGAAAACGAGCGTTGAGTCTCAGTGAGAGTGTGAGCGGGAGATCGGACAAGCGAGAGCGAGAATTACGGTGCCCATCGCAGTGTTCCGACATACGCCCCGAGCAACAGAGAAAGAAGAGAAATAAAGATATTTGTCACCAACGCAGTCTTATTACTGAGAGTGTGTGTGAGAGAGAGAAACACATAGGGACAACTACCCAACAATGTTCTCTCATTCCCGCCTAGAGATGTGGGAGGAAGGTAAGGATGACTGGCCATATCAGTAATCAATTTATTTTTTGAATACACAATTTATCAACACAGTTTAAGTAATTTTAACGAGAAGAAATGTTCTCAATCTAAGCAACAGGTGGATTAATAACGAGATCCCTGAATTATGAGACTTTAAATAGCGACCCTCTTATTTCAGGATCAAATCGACAATCCCAATTATCTGAACAATAATTAAACTTTAGTGATCAATCCTCACTTTAATTCTTTCACCTATCAAATATCTGAAATACGCTATAAAATGGTATAATACCTGATCAGTAGCAATCTATCCTATCTCCTCACTTTCACTTTCCTTCTAGCTTGAAAACCCAGAAAATTTTGAGGTTATCTTTAAGTTTTTAAAGTTATACTTACAAAATTTTAGAAGTGTTCAAAGTAGTCTCCTCCAGCATCAATGCACTTTTATATACGAATGTTCCACAAATTATATAAATGCCTAAAACCCTTCATTTCTTGGAATGGATGAAAAAAATGAATTTATAGCCACATCAATATCTTCTTCAGAGTGAAAACGAAGTCTACGTAGGTTCTTTATTAAATTAAAAAATCAAAAGTCACACATAGCTAGATCCGGAGAACAAGGTGGATGCTCAATCACTTTCATTTGTTTTTGCTCAGCTGTTAATCCGGCTGTATGGGAGTATGCACTGTCATGGTGAAGCATTAGTCCCGTAACATTAACTTCTTGGAGAATTTCTGGAAGACATTTAGTCGTATACCAGTTTGCTGTTACTGTCTTCTGTCCTTCCAACTTGACGGCTTTGATCAATCCCGTACTTCTGAAGAAAAAAAAACGGCATACAGTACTTTTTTCATTTCTGGTTGGTTTTTCACCATTGTCGGTGTGGGATAATCTTCAAAGACCCATACTTTGCTTTCTTTACGTGTTGAAACGTCAAAAAAGGCTTGTACGTTTCATCACCCATTACGATTTTAGAAATGACGCGGTGGCCACCATCATTTAGCAATTTAAGGGATTTCTTACTGATTCTGACATATTCCTCCTTTTTGGTACTCAGTTAGATTACGGGGAACCCTACGGCAAACCACTTTTTAGCGCGTTTATCACGTAGTGGAACAAAAGCGCTATTAGGACGCAAATTTCGTCTTCGTTCCATATTTTGTCGTACCTTTTTCTCAGCCAATAAGCAACCAATTGACCTCGGGTTTTCGGCATTTGGTCGTATGTGTGCCCTAGATGAGACGAATCATATTTAAATTTTCCCATAGTTTTCCCGAATTTTCCTACAAATTTTCCTGAATTTCGCTAGTTTATAACAAAGTTTTCCCAAATTTTACCTAGTAAATTTATTGTTTGCAAAACGTTTTTTAAAAAAAATCTACCTGCATTTTGGAGTTCATTAGTTGCATTATTGTAAAATACAACCTGTGAAAAACGCGCTAAAATTACTTGGCCATGCCAATGATTGATATCTTGTTTCATACGTAATTCTTCATGAATAATTTTGTATATGGCTGCGGATCCAAAGTTAAGTCCCTTCTGTATCATCTGGTAGGTACAGCGATTATCATCCATTAACATTTTTCGTGTGGCAGACACATTATCCGGGATTACTGCCAACCGCGGTGTGTTCTTCATCCTGAAGAGAATTGTTACCACTGCAAAATTCTTTAAACCATTTGAATATAGTAGTACGACATGGAGATTCATCATCAAATGCTAATTGCAGCCATTGAACGCATTCCTCCTGATTTAATCCATTTTTAAAATCTTAGAAAATCATAGCATGATAATGTTCTTGCGTCAACTCCATTTTCTCTTCTGTCTAAAATTTATTCTACGCTAAACAACTTGAAATATGTTAGTAAATATTTGTCTGCTGTGTTAAAATATTTCGTATTTTCAAATTAAACAGTCAATTTTGCTTTGTAACTTCTTGTCTGCGCGTATCTCAAAAATTTCAGAGTTACCCTTGTATATAGCCGACCTAATTTAAATAATCATGGTTTCTTCTTCAGAGGGTTGGTTGTGAATAAACTCGAATTGATAGACCAAAGATTTCCTAAGAGGATTAAAGAATGGACGTGAATAGATTCGTCACAGATAATTCAACGTGTCTTCTAGTACAACTGAGCCCACAGTTTTATTTTTTTAACTATAGATAATGATTTTCCTGTATCGCGCATGCGCGTGATAATTATTCAAAAATATTCGGTTAGATTTTTCATAGATCTCAGTACTTTGTGACGGATCTTCCTTTATTCCTCTTGGGAAATATTTGGTCTATCAATTCGATTTTACTTGCAACGAACGCTCTGAAGAAGCAAGCAACCGTGAATTAGCAACGGCAGATTAGGTCGTATATTTATAGTCTAGGTTTTCAAGCTAGTGATATACGGAGATATAGAGAATGCAGTGAGAAGAATAGATAGCCACTGATCAGGTATTATTATATTTTTAGTACCCTTCAGAGATTAGAGTGTTGTAGGAATTTAAGTGACGATTGATCACTATAGTTAAATTATAACTCAGATATTTAGGGCAGTGAATTTGATCCTGATATAAGAGAGTAAATATTTAAGTTGTAACAACCCCCGCCCCTGTCTGCATTGTGACCCAGCTAAAGGTGTGCGGGGGGGGGGGAGTGAGTGATGATTTGACATGATAATTTAAAATTATTTATCCAACGTTTAAATTAACTCAAAAACAATTCAATGAATCACCATAAATAGGATGTTTCCGATCAGTCAACGAGGGAGAGGACGAGAATCGTGTTTTTGGAGAATACTCTAATAAATTAACCACTTTATATTAATAAAAGTTCTACCTCAATATTGCCTTACACGGTAGATATGTAACTAATTGCCAATTAAACCTCTTTAATAAATTAAATATCAAACGTATTAGAGAGAGGTGACCAATACCTGAATTGTAGGCAGTCTTCTTATCTATTCAGGCTTCAATTTCTTTATCAATATCATCTTCCTGTCTTTATTCTCTCACCCGGACTTTCAAACCTTTTTCCGTATTTCTTCACTAGTCACCGTTAGTTAACTAACTTTCTAACCCTCTAGTAAGCGAACCTGAACTATATATAATAAACTTAATTTGCATATCCTGTCTTCTTCTTAGGAGAAGCTTGTTATTTTTAATTGTTATTTTTAATTGATTTCCCAAGAGGGTTAGTGAAAGAAGGTGTATAGATCCGTCGCAAAGTCTTCTCATAATTCGTGTATCTCGTTATTTACTCTCGTATTGCTCAGATTGGGAACATCTCTTCTCATTTGAATTATTAGAATTTTGTTGATAATTTGTGTGTTAAATAAATAGATTGATTAACTAACATGGCTAGTCATCCTTCCTTTCCTCCTACAACTCTAGGTGAGGCTGAGAGAGATCTCAGCCCTTATAAGGTTTGCAGGGTCTATATTACAGTGTCTCTCAGATGATTACTCGTAGAGTTATGAAAGAAAAAAAACACCAATAGCTTACGTTTTGCACATCAGTGTGTGTACGTATATAATTTAAATTTCTGAATAAAGAAAGTTAAAAATGGAAAAACTCGTTCTAAATATTTTGAATACAAAGTCTGTTCAAAAAGTATCCGACCTTTGGCCTGAAAAAATATCTTAGTTTCTTTGCGGGATTGCGATCTCAATCAAATTACAATTCGACCTCTTGCGCTTTCACACACGTAACTCAGCATTCCTTCCACTGCTGAAAACTCTTCTAAAAGGCCTCTTTTGGAATGGTGTAAAGCTTTTCCATCGCATTTTGCATTATCTCATATCTACTTTAAAAACGGGATCCTTTTAATAGCATTTTCATTTTCGGGAACAGACAGAACTCGCCAAAAGCCAGGTTCAGCGTTGACAGTGTCCAGTAGATTTCGTGCAGCTGCAAGATGAAGTTCTTTTTGTTACACCGACAGAAGCTTGGCAAAGAATTTCGCAGTCGCTCTGAACATGATCACACAAAATTGCATGTGCAGAACCTGTATTGATATCAATTTGTTCAGCAGTCCCTCGTACGTTCAAATAACAATCTTTCATTGTCATATTTTTCACAAAAGCTACATTTCAAGAGGTTTGGCGCCTCCCAGAACACTGGCCACTCCCTACCGACGTGCAGCCACTTTTGAATCGATTAAGCCCATTTTTAATTTGTGTAAACCCTATAACATCGTATCCAAACACTTTCTGAATCTTATGAATTGTTGATTTTGTCAAAATTTGATACAGAACCTCTGCTCAAGTCATTCAGTCATCTTTAGAGAAATAAAAATCCGATGAACACGTGTAACAGAACCTCACTCGACTGCTTGCTAAAAACGAAGGGAAAAAATGCAAGCATGTGCATTTACCTGTCACCTCTCTGTACACAGTGGCGCCGCTTTAGGATCTCCACTGTGCGCGGAAAAATTCAAGGTCGGACAGTTTTTGAACAGACCTTGTATGATATAAAAATTTCAAGCATAAAATATATAAGAATAGTATTTATTATGATGATAATTATTTTTGTATGGTATAGTACTTTGCTTGAGAAATGTTTCAATACAATAATCAAGGAAAGAAATGTTGAATATAAATTATTGTGTGTGATTTTGACAACAAAAATGATTAAAGGATTAATTTCGGTACGAAAATATTAACTAGTTAACGGAAAATAACATAATCAGTGGTTTTTGTATTTTCAGAGAAAAAAATCACAGATGAAAAAAATGAGATAGCATTCATCAATCATTATCAAATCATCAAAAGCAATGCTCTTCATCTTAAATACTGTCAATCAAAACTGCTCACCATCAGCATTTTATATTCCGGATTTTTTTTTATCTCGCGCGTTTTATTTTTAAAGCGTTGTCTAATTTCTTTGCACAGATATATCCAACTGATCAGTAAAATGTCATAATAGAGATATTTTGATGAAAAAACGATTTGATGAATCAAATATCGTCGGAGGAATCATAACTCTAGAGTGCAGCGAGAAAACCCTTTTTACTAAACTATCTTAGAAATAAAGGCCAGGATGCATCTTGACATAATTCTTTTCAAGTTCGTTTCAATAACCTGTTCTGACAGTTTGATGTTGAAGAAACAGTATTAGACCATCAAATTCAAGTGGGTTTGATGTATTCTCGTTCGCGTGATGTATTTTGAGACAATTACCTTCAACGATAAAAAAGAAATCAAAACAAAAATTATCAAAGAAATTCCTTCTTTCCAAATATTTATGGTTTCTTCTTGCTAGAGCTGAATGATCTGTGGCTACAATTTTTTCTCATCCATCCAGCCAAACAGAACAGGAAACAGATAAGTGATGATTATGTATGATTAGTGTGACATTATCAATGATTCTTTTTAACAGCCGGACAGTAATTCATACAATACAAAAGAAAACAACATATAAAAAGATGGGAGGGCGAGTTAAAGGGGAAAACATTATGTGTATCGTCTCTTTTCTTTTTATTGGAGCTGAAGGGATCATTCTTTCTTTGTGGTTCTCAAACTGTAACTTTCCTTTTTAACACGCTTTTATAAGTTTCACTTGCATGTAACGGAATCTTAGAACTCGATTTTTACCCACTTAAAAAGATCGGATTCATTCGAAATTTCGCACACTTGTCAAGGACTGATGACAATACAATAATTTCATAATTTTGTCCCTTTGTCCTTTTCAGGATCGTTAGGAATAAGGATAATCAGATTTGGGGATAATACCAGATAAAACGTCCAGATTTGGCGATTTATTGCATATATCCTTTTTAAATATAGCGACTTGTTCCATCTACCATTTCCAGATATGGCGACTAATTTCATACATCATTTCCAGATTTGGCGATTTATTTCAGATCTAGCGACTAAAGAATATGGTGTAACCCTAAAGCAACTGTTTTGAATTTAAAGCTAATTTTATGCAAGTATAAAATACACTTGCGGTTAATAGAAATAAAACCAAAAAAAAGTTTTTTGTATCTGAGGAATTGGAGAGTATGTGTTAGCAATTTCTAAGCATAATATAAACATTTTTCTGAAAATTAAAATTAAAAAAAAGGCTCGTGCATGTGAAAAAAAAATAATTTGCGTTCTTTCTGCTAAATATATATTTTTTTTTTTATAAAGCAATACGTTTAGAAGTGATGATACGAATTAACATGAAAGGAACACGTTTAAAAGGTGAATAAATGATTGACACTTCATATTACCATGCTTTTATTAACTGGCTTTCTTTAATGTGTGTCCGGGTGGAATTTTGTAATTGATTTTAAACTGTGTGACTTCCCGAGGAGCTAGGAGACTTGAAATTTGGACCATAGATGAGAAGTGGATAACAATGCATGAAAATGTTAAAAAAGAAAACAAAAACGAAAAGGAGGAATTTTATAATTTTTAGTCCGTTATATAAAAACATGGTACATTAAAAAAAAATTTTTAATTCGAACTTTTTCTTCTTTACACACTTTTATTTGTTTGACCTGTTCAAAAGAGACGGAATCTAAAATAACGATACGGGACTCGTAAACAGAGAGAATAAATACACTTCAGACCCGTTAATTAATATCTATTGAAGAGCAAGACTAATTGTACAGCCACGTAATTCCAGCTTCAAATGTCAAACTCAAGGATACATTTAACAATAAATAAATGATAGTTTAAAAAACTAAAAAACACGCTTTAATTGTAGTTCGAACTAAAAAAAATGAAAAATAAATTATAGTTTGAAAAAAACTAAAAAACACGCTTTTATACTGAATCGAACTAAAAAGTAAAAAAATAATTCTTAATAAAGAATAAAATAATTAACAAGAAAATGAATGTCATTGGGGTAAAAGCGTGGGGTGTTCTATAAATGTATGAAGTGTCATAATTTTTAACTTCTATTCCGAAAAGCTGAATTAGTGTAAAAATGTAGAGCACCCCACGCTTTTACCACAATGACATTCATTTTCTTGTTAATCATTTTATTCTTTAATAAGAATTATTTTTTTACTTTTTAGTTAGATTCAGTATAAAAGCGTGTTTTTTAGTTTTTTTCAAACTATAATTTATTTACAAGCTTTTATTTCATTTGCAATGTAATTTGTTCGGTTGGAATCTTGCTACTCGATTTTTACCTACCTTAAAAGGTCAGATGAATTCAAAATTTTGCACACTTGTCAAGGACTGATGGCAATACAATAACCTAAAAATTTTGTTCCGATATAGCTATTAGTTAAAAAGATATTATTTTAAAACTTTAAAATGTGCGAATAGTTTGCCTGCATGCAGTTTATTCCACAAATAAACTGAAAACCTCGACGGGAAAAGATTTCGACATTTTTGCCGTTTTTAAAACTACAACCCTAATTTCCGTATCAAAATCAGTCAAAAAATAATTCCTGAATCGGAAAGATCACTTATTTCGCCACGATACGATATAATTTTTTTTTTTTTTTACAAAATAACCTTATTTTGCATTTTTTCGATTTTGTTCTAAAATAAGTCATTATTGATGCGTTTTTATAAAAATAATTTTTCAATCGTTCTGAATTAATTTCTTATCATTGTAATGAATCAAAATTCTGTACTAAAAAGGTCCATACTTTGCTCGCTTAGAATCAGTGGTTTAAAAAATAAAATACTAAAAACTTTTTTTACAATTTTTCAAAAAATACTCATGATTCTAATTAAACATTTAATAACTTCAACAATTACTTTTTTTCCAGTTGTCAAACCTTATTATTCGTAATCTGTCCAAAGATTGAAAAATTTGCTTAAAAATTACAGATTTTAAAAAAGGGTTTGTTTCTTCCGCTTAGTAAATTATTTTCGGGAATCATTTTATACAATTCTTTTCCTACAATTTTTGTTTAAAAATTTCCTTTGTTTGCTATTGATGTGTGAAGTTTGAAAGCATTAACTTAGAAATCATGCTCTTAAAAAGAATTTAAAACTCCATGGAAAGCTTCATTTCGCAAAGTTCACCTCTATTCACTTCGCGTAAGCTAATTTGAAGAGCAAGTCTAATTTCAGCAGCCACATTATTGCGGCTCCAAATATCAAAGTCAAGGATAAATTCACAATGAAAAAAATGATAGTTTAAAAAACTAAAAAAAACACGATCTTATTTGTAGATTGAACTAAAAAATGAAAAATATAGTTTAAGAAAACTAAAAAACACGCTTTTACAGTTAATTGAACTAAAAAGTAAGACAATAATGCTTTATATAAGAATAAAATGATTAATGAGAAAATTAATGTTATTGGGGTAAGAGCGGGGGGGGGGGGGGTGCTTGATATCAATTGTTACAATTCCTTACTATTTCTATTCTGAAATGCAGAGTTTTTGTAAAAATGTAGTACAAAGCACCCCACGCTTTTACCACAATGGCATTTATTTTCTCGTTAATCATTTTATTCTTATATTAAGAATTATTGTTTTACTTTTTAGTTCCATTTACTATAAAAGCGTGTTTTTTAGTTTTTTTAAACTACAATTTATTCCATTCAAGCCCATGGCAACCTTTTTACTGTTTTTTTTTAACGTAACGGGAATGATATGAATTCAATTGAGAAAATATATGGGATTTTTTTTTTTTTGAAATATGGGTCCCTTTTTATCTCTTTATCATGTTTAAATATATCGAAGTTAACTAAAAAGAAGATATTTATAGTGCTTTTACAGTAAGTACTGTGTAAATAAATTGTGACGAACATATTTTTTAAGAAAATCGTTCCTTTCTCTCGGGGATTTTCTGCCTCCAACCGGTTTCAACTGAATTTTCTTACAACGCGTGACTAGTCTAAACTGGTTTGACCACGTGATCATTACAAGAGGAAAATGTTCCCCTTCCATTGCTGAAAGAAGTAGTAGCTTGTGCATCTGACGTGTATTTCAAAAGTGGATATCACTCCCGGGAAAAGAATTATTACCCTTAGTCACCATACTTCTATGACTGTGAGGGATATTGCTGCAGCAGTTGGAGTTGGAAAATCTAGTGTTTCTAGTATTATTAATCAGCAAATAATTTGGGGGCAGTGTCACCAAAACGAAAGAGTAGATGTGGATGCGAACTTAAGTACATACCTCGAACAGACAAATTCCTTGTACGAAATAGTACAATGCATCCTTACAAAACAAGCAGAGATCTTCAGAGAGTGTGTGTTAGGAGTAATGTGAGCATGGATTCATGGACAGTTGGACGAAGGCTTATTGAAGCTGGGAGATTTTTGCAAGAATACCAATCGAAAAACAGTTATTAACACCTGCAATGAAGAAAACACGTTTGGATTAGGCCAGGAAATAGCAGTACGGACTGCACAAGATTGGAATAAGGTTGTATTCACCTACGAAACGCATTTTTTGTGTAAGGGTTTTGACCAAAATTTGTCAGGCCAAGTGGCAGAGAACCTATCAGGGAACAACATCTTATTCAAACAGTTAAGCACCCTCAGAGGCAAATGTTTTGGGGGTTATTTTACTTCTGGAAGACCTGGCAGCTTAGTACCAGGTGAAGGGATGGTCAACTCTAAACAATGCATTTCTATAATAGAAAGTAAAATTGTACCTATGAAAACGTTCTCTCGTGGTGTTGGTATCTTTCAACAAGATCTTGCTCCACGCCATACTTCTAAGCTAAAAACGAGTTTTTTTCAAAAATAGAAAATAACGGTTTTGGATTGGCTTGGTATAATTCTCCTGATGTAAATCCCATCGAAAATTTGTGGGGCATTGTAAAGAAACGTGTGAGTAAAATGGGCTACTCAACAAAGAAAACAATGATTGAGAATGCTATAAAAGTTTGGTTTCGTGAAGACGAGATCAAAAATTTATGTTCTAATTTAGTAGAATCAATGCCAAACCGTGTATGGGATTTCATTCAAGATAGAGGAGGACATATTTTATATTCGATTGCTATACGGTGTATGTGAGTTAACCTATACTAATTAAACAACATTTGTGAAAATTTTAGTGTTTGTCCCAATTAAGACGATATCGTACCCTAAAAATCATTAAACTGTCGAAAATTTTTTTATTAGCTTATTTGATACCCCGCATCTTTATAAATATGCCTGCAAAATTCCAAAGCTTTACCTGCATTTTTCATTAAGTAATGGAGCAATGTTTGATGCTAAACAGCAACTACCACGCCTACATTTCAGATTATCTGCTAGAAAAGATCCTGATAAAAAATGAATTAATTATTTTTCTAATGCGCATCAATGAGATTGACATTATACATGCAGTAATAAATCCTTTTAAGAAAGAATTGTGCAATTCATGCAAAAATTCTTGTTTGTGAATTATTTACTGGGGAAGATCAAATGGATTTGGTCAAGATTTAAAAGGTGTGCGTGCTTTTTATGATATTATTATGAATGAAATTAAATATTCAAAACTGATTCTCCCAAAGCACAAATACTAAATCTCATTTTGATAACTCAGATAATTAAAAATCTAATTCGCAAGAATAGAAAAACTCTCCCATTTTTATATATTTGTTTTTGCTGATATATATATATATATATATATATATATATCCCATGTGTGTGAAATTCAACACTATTATTATAAAAATATTTATTTAAACAAATGCACAGACGCAGTTTTTGGATTTTGATATATTTTACCAATAAATTGTTATTTGTGATTTTTCTTTCATTCGTGTACAATATTTAACATGTGAAGGTTTTTAAAATCATGGAAATAAAAAATAAAGGCATAAACATCTTTTGTACATGTTGTGCATGAGCTCTGAGCATGGAATTAGCTCTGAAGTGTGTGTATTTATTTTTTTAAATAATTATTAAGATAAAGTTTTATGAAATACTGATCTTTCATTCGTTTTTTTCTATGTATTCATTATGGCAGTATACTGTTTAATTGTTCTACATCTGTGGAATTGCTTATGGTAAGCAGTTTTAAATAAGCTAATTAACATTTCATAAAAGTTTCAGACTATTTGATGAATATTATATCATGCTATTCATGGAATGAAGACTTCAAACTCTCATATTTCTCCATGTTGAATTTTTGTACATATACTGTTATTCAAAACCCTAAGGCTTTTTTGATAATTGAAGTATGGGTTTGAAATTTTTATACATATTCTGAAATTTATGTTTTGTAAAACTGTGCATGAAATTAGCTCTGACATGTTTAGTACTTTTTCTAAAAAATTTCAAAATCAAAATGAATGTTTTTTCGGGAATTTTTGGAAGTTAACTATAAAAAAATTAATAAAAAATTAAAGAGCAGCAGCAGAAAAAAACCCATGCACAGTTTTATGTAGTATGTTATATATATATATATATATGAGAGAGAGGTACTTGGAATTTTTTTTTCAAAGAATAGAGACATATTTAAAAAAGCCTTAGGGATTTAAAAAATGCTTTAAAAAAATTAAAATATTTAAATTTTACAAACATTTTGCAACAAATTTTAAAAACTTTGTATCAATTTATTATTAAATATTAACCTTTATGAAATACAATTAAAACCAAATATCAAATATTAAAAATAAAAAAAAATTGTGAAGATGGTACCATATCGCCTTAATTTGAACAGTACTGTATTAATTGGAGGACTATGATAAAATATTGCATAGTGAAGTAAAGAGACATAAGTATTTATCTTAGAAAAAAAATTCTGGGAATTAGAACAGTTTTAAACAGGAATTTGAAACAGAATACATTACTGAAATTAAAATCAACCTGTAAAAGTTTAATGAAAAAAAGTCCTCTTGCCGATATATATAAACAAAGAGAGCCTTAAAAAATTAATTTTTATAACACTATGTCTATTCCGAATGCAAAGCTTTTTCCTTTGCAAATGGCACAAACTTTTTTTGTGTTTCTCAGAGCGTACTCATTTTAAATGTAACTGTTCACACACACACATATCCCAGTTCTCACAAAACTGGGTTAGCAGAAATCCAGGGAAATCCCTTTCTAATTATTATAAAGAGCATTGGACGGATGTCCTACATGTCTTCTTATATTTCTTTATATGTGTGTGTATTGAATCATTTATAACATAGATAATTTTACAATAAATCTGACACAGTAAATCAGGCATGTCAAACACGCGGCCCGCGGGGCACATGCGGCCCGCGGAGACATTTTACAAAATTTTAAATATCAATCTTTTAGGGTTTTTTTAAAAAAAAAAATTGCAATATATTAACCTGTTATCTATTCCTGTCTTAAAGAAAATCTTTCTTTATTAATCTTTTTTCATTCAATTTTACTATATTAAATACCTTTTTAAAGGCATTTGGGAATATTATTTGTAACAGATCGCACTACGTTTCATCGTGTATGCGACTTTTATTTCTCCAATCAGTGAGAGACGAATAGATTGACGTCAGAAGCAGTTGAAGTTTTATTTTTAAAAATTTAAAAACCCCAAGATGACCTTGACAAAATGTTATGTTTACTTAATCGTTTGTGAAAGAAAGTGGATTTTTATTTATACTAAGCTAAAAAGGTATTTAATAAAAACATAATCAAACTTCAAGAACAGAGTAAGAAAAGATGAACTGAAGACGAACACCACAATTTTCAAGAAAAAGGGGAACAGTAATATTTTTATGCTCAAAACAAGAATAAAATATTGTGCCTCACATATAAAAACTGTAATTCAGTTGTTAAGGAATTTAATTTTAAGGCACTATTTCACAAATCAAAAAACAAACTATGACAAATGTGTTGAGAATCTTTGAGAAGACGAGTTGAGACAGAATTGAAAAAACTCTTTAAAAATGAAAAAAAAATGTATTTACTAAATTTGCTGAGAGAGTGAGAGTGAATACAAACTTCACTGTTCAGCTACTTGAGGGCCTTTGGCGACGGATCATGGTGAAGTGAAAATGACGATACTTGAGCTCCCACCCCTGTCTTAACTTCCATAACACACCAACGGGAGTCTCGACATATTAAACGTGCGTGCATCGACTTTAACGGTTCAAGGCTTAAATTCATATTTATAATGTCCTGAGTCCGTTACCTTGACCACTAGGCTACCGCAGCCACCTAAATTTGGTGAAGACAGTACAACTGTGCAGTAAAAACTAGTTATATATTATCACTTTTTCAATCGTAAGCAGATCAAATCATTTACTGAACAAGAATATATTAGTGAGCGCTTAATTAAAGCGGAGGAGTTACCGTATTTACTCGAATCTTAGCCGCACTTTTCCCCCAATGTTAATGCTGCTAAAAATAGGGGGCGGCTTAGAATCAAAGGGGGGGGGATTGCTGGATGGTGTATTTAGAGCAATTACGAGTTCATGTATGTAATTAAAAGTTTATAATAATGATAAAATATAATTAATTCTTCGCTTCTTATTAGTTCTAGTTTTAAATTTATTTTAATTACGTAAAATTTGATATCGATAAACCATTTTACACTATTTTTCATTTTTCACAAAAACTTGTTGAAAATTTGGGGTGGGGCTTAGATTCGAAGAAAAAAAATGGTATTATGCCAGCACAAATCAAAAAATTCTAAAAGTGGAAGTCGAAATTCTGTTACCAGCAGTGGCGATAAAATAGTCGAGATTTATAGTTGAGTCGAGTCATATATTATGCATAATACATATTTTTGTTGCACTTAAAGAAGTCCTGAGATGAAGTGTTGCTTAGAAAAGGTTAGTCTTATAACTGATAGTGCACCTAACCATAACCAGTATTACTAAAAGAGTTGCAAGATTAAAAGAATCAAGCAAACAGCATGATAATAATAATTTTAAACATTTTCATTGTATTATTCCATAGCAAGTACTGTTCTTGGGCGTGTACTTATATTTATTAGACATATTTTAAAATAGTCAGCAAAATTGTAAACTATATTCGAGCATGTAGACTTAAGTATCATCGATTTGCTTCATTTCTGGGAGATATAGAATGTGAATTTATCGGTCAACCATATTGTACGAAAGTTCAATGTCATAAAGTGTTAAAACGATCTTTTAAATTGCTAGAGGAAATCATTATTTTCTTGGAAACAAAAAAAAATATATGAATTTGCTGAATTAAAAGATGAGAAAAAAGGAAAGAAGAAAAAGGCTCAATTAAAAGATGAACTTGTAATATCAACTAAAAGACCCTGGCTTTCTCAGTTGATATTACAAGTCAATCTAACTTAAGCTTCAAGGCAAAAATCCTTTTGTTACAATGTTATTTGATATATTAACGCTTTCAAACAAAAATTATTACAGACAAATTATTACAAACAGAAAGATACGACTTGTTTCACTTTGAAAGCTTTCAAAATCTATTGATTAAATCACTTGAATTAAAATTTACAGAATATTCCCACCACATTAAATTGTTAGAAATGGAATTCGATCAAATATTTTCTTACTTAAAAAATTTTGAATTACAATTTTGTTTCTTAATTTCACCTATATCTACCGATGTTGAAGTTGTTGATGAAAACTTACAAATGGAATTAATTGAAATCTATTTCGATTCTTTGCTGAAGCAAAAATGTGTGGAAAAGTTAATCTCTCTCTCTAGATTTTTATACATAGTCATCTGTAGATTGGTTTCTTAAAATGTTATCATTTGTTACGCGTATAATAAATGACTATGTTTGAAAACATTTATTTATGCGATACAAACTTTTTTCTTTAATGAAAAGTAACTAAAATTCTAATAAAAAGGAACTAAGGGATCAATATTTATCATCATTTTTAAAAGAATTACATCAACTCAACGTGTTCAACCAAATTTTGATGACTTGCTTTGAGAAAAAAAAAGATGTCAAATATCTTCTAAAAGTAATATTAAATTGTATTTCGTAATATAATTTTTATTTTTGTTTTCTTATAAAAAGTATAAAAAAGGTATATATTTAAAAAAAAATAAACTAAAATATTAAACAATTATGTGTGTATAGTATATAATACATTGAATTTTATATAAAAAATTTAATCATTCTAAAAATCCTGTTTTATTAATTTTTAATTATGTGTGTATAGTATATAATACATTGAATTTTATATAAAAAATTTAATCATTCTAAAAATCCTGTTTTATTAATTTTTTGAACATTGAAAAAAAACACGTGGCCCTCAACTTAATATAAAATAGCTCACGTGGGATATCAAATGATTCTGACATGCCTGCAGTAAACCAATAAGCAAGAACGTAGCGAAACAGCACATTACAAAGTAAAATATATATAGCCAGGGTAATATATATAAATATATATATATATAAATATATATATATATATATATATGTCAGGTTTGAAAAGATTAACTTTAAAATTAAAGGAGTAATAAATAAAAATAGAGCGAACTCTTTATCATCGCGTAAGGATTTGTGGGTAAGTAAACCTATTTAAAGGTGGAGCGAGCGCTGACGAAGGCGAACGCGTACTGGAGAGAGGTAGCTGGTGAACTCTTGGTCGAAGTATCGTCTATTGTTCGATAGTGTTGGCGCCAAAGGGCCGCCATGTTGGATATTTGATGATTCAAGCAGAATAAAGAAGCATTTTGTAGAGATGATGCCCTCCTCATTTAACCCGCAGGCCTGGGGCCTGTCAAGAGCCGGTAGGATGCCGAGCGGAGAAACCATATATGTCACGAAACCAAGAAAATGAACTTTAAGAATTTATTTTTTTCGAACTAGCGACTGCATGGACAATCATAATACAATAGAAGACTATTCTCTCCGGCAGGAGTCACCAAGGGACACTTCGGAACAATTTTTTTACCTGAATTTGACAATACTAAGTTTAGTTCTTTTAAAAGTTTTCTGGACTGTTTTGATCAACAATGCATCGAACATCAAAAAGATGATCAATGGAAAGTTAAAAACCTCCCAAAATATTTAACAGGAAGTTACATCAAGTTCTGGTACGATAATCAGTTATTTAATAATACGTACCAAGAAAATAAAGAATTGTTAATTACGGTATTTGATGTGACCAGACAAGAAGAAATACAAAAGTTCCACAACCTAAAACTAGAAGACAACAAAAACTTGATTTCATTTTTTACCGAAAAACTTGCCCTGTGGAAGAGACTTAATTTCGACGACAGTTCCATAGTGGAACATTTGACATTATCTAGTCCAATGGAATTTCAAAAGTTTTTAGTCATTCAAAAAATTTCTACACCCTGCCAATGGATTTCGACTATGCGACAACTAATAGCCGTGACACCGGATAATTCAAATCGAAATGCGGGAGAAAGTGGAAGTTCAAGAACATGGAATACTCGGAATCAAGCATACGGCAATATAAACACAGGAACTGATCCACTACGATTCCAATCAAGAGGATATAGACAATCACACATGGTGCGTTTCAATGAAAGACAGTTCAACAATCAACCTAGGCAGTTTGTACAACATAATCAACATAATTTTCGCCCGCCCAGAAATAGTGAAAACATCCAACGGCAGGGATGACAACTAATTATCAAATCAACGGTATGTTCCAAGCAGTTTTTTACTCTAGTTGACACAGGAAGTAATGTGTCATTAATTCCAATAAATTTATCTAAACAACTTAAAAAATTTAATAATTTAAAGAATAGTGATGTGAAAATAAAACAAACGTGTGGGACTATTCATCCCAAAGGTATAATTTCAGTTTTTATGAATATCGGTAAGATATCTAAGCAAATAGATTTATTTGTAATTGATACTGAATTGCCTTATATTATTTTAGGACTTGAATATTTGCATTTATTTAAACTTGATATTAGTATTCGTAAAATGTGTGTTTTTCAATTTGGTAAAAATTTAAGTAATGTTAAAATTTCAAATAATAATTGTGTTGGTGAATTGAGAACATATCATGGGACATATTGTAAAACTCTTGAAAATGATAAACTTATGAACTATTCCAATGCTAATCATGAGAATAATAGTACTGTTAAGGGTAATAACTGTTTAGATCAAATACCAGACAGCCCTGAAGCTGATCTGAAAATATTGTTTAACCCAGCCATGGTTGTTGAGGACACAATACCAAAACAAACTAGTGAGCAATGGGAAGATTTAACCCAACTTCTTGACAAATTTCAAAACATATTTTCACAAAATAAATATGATGTAGGTTGTATCAATTTGGAGCCACAAAGAATTCATTTAATCTCAGACCTTCCTATAAGTCTACGCCCCTATAGAAATACTCAACAAGAATCTAAAGAAATACAAACACAGATAGAAGAATTGTTAAAAGCAGGTTTTATTAGACCCTCACATAGTCCATATGCTGCCCCTGTAACTTTAGCATATAAAAAAGATGTAGGGAAAAAATCAAGATTATGTATTGATTATAGAAAACTAAATGAAATAACACGAAAAGATTCCACACCTGTACCTCTGATAGATTTTGTAATTGATAATTTAACTCATGCTAAATTTTTCTCTACTCTCGATTTAACAAGTGGATATTGGCACATAAAAATTCATGAAAAAGATGCAGAAAAACTGGCCTTCACAACTAATTTTGGACTCTATGAATGGTTAAGACTCCCATCTGGCTGGAAAAATTCCCCAGCTGTTTTCCAAAGAACTATAAGACAAATTTTACAAAAATATCAGTTAACTTTTGCTTTAAACTATTTTGATGATATTATAATTTTCTCACAATCTTGGGAAGAGCATTTAACTCATTTAGATAAAATATTTCAAATTTGTAAAAAAGAAAACATTAAACTTAAAAAATCAAAATGTCAATTTGCACAGGAAAAAATAAAATTTCTAGGATATGAAATAACACAAGGTCATTATTCCCCAAGTAATCCAAATATTGAAACAATAAGAAAATTAGCACCACCTAAAGATGTAAAAGAACTCCAAAGATTTCTTGGTTCCATCAATGTTTATCAAAAATTTATTAAAGATTATGCAAAACTTAGAGTACCATTAAATAAATTACTTAAAAAAGATGCAGTTTGGAATTGGTCACATGAATGTCAGGAAGCTTATCAAAAGTTAAAAAATTGTTTAATTTCAAAACCTATACTTAAATTATACAACTCACATTATCCATGTCATGTATTTTGTGATGCAAGTCAGGATTCAATAGGTGTAATTTTTTTTTTTTAAAACAAAAACACCCAGATGGAACACTTTACCCCATAGCTTATCACTCGAGACAATTACTTAAACATGAAAAAAATTATACAATTTCAGAAAAAGAATGTTTAGCAATTATAGATGCCCTAGACAAATTTCACTGTTACCTACATGGATCCAAATTCACAATACATACTGATCATGCTGCCTTACAATGGCTTAAAAGTGTAAAACATTTAACTGGACGTTTATTTCGGTGGAGTTTAAAACTTTCTCAATATGAATATTCGATAGTTTATATAAAAGGTAAATTAAATGTTGAAGCAGACATGTTGTCGAGGAACCCTGTATGTCATTATACATCACACATTTGTCATTTTTTAAATACTGATGAAATTATTGAATACCAAAATTCAGAGAACATGAATGATCCAAAATATAATGATGTATTAACTGTTAAGAAAAAGAATTTAATTAAAATTGTAGTACCATTAGCTTTGAGAGAAAAATTAATTACAAGTGCACATGAACAATTTGGTCACCCAGGTGTGAAAAAGATGTTAAAATTAATTTCCCCAATTTATTACTGGAAAGATATTATATTAGATATTTCAAATTTTGTTAAATGTTGTGAAACATGTCAATTAAATAAAAAATCTACACACAAAAAATATGGATTATTAGAACAAGTTCCTGTGGCAGAAGAACCATTTGAACTGATGTCACTAGACACTGTAGGAGGATTTAATTATCATAATTCACAAAAGAAATACCTGCATATTGTTCTGGACCATGCTACCAGATATGCTTGGACATTTCCATCCAAAAGTGTCACTTCTGAAACTTACACAAATTGCTTAAAACAAATTTTTTCAATTCAATGCCCAAAACAACTGTTAAGTGATAGAAATGCAGCATTCACCTCTTCTAAATTTAAGAAATTTTTAAAACATCATAATATTCGACAATTACTAACTTCAGCAAATAGACCACAATGTAATGGAAAGAATGAAAGAGTTAATCAGACATTAGTAGCAAAAGTAAGATGTAAAGTTAATTCAACTACAAAAATCCCCTGGACAAAATTATTAGAACAAGTTACATATGAATACAATAACTCGCCACATGATGTCACTGGCTTCCCACCTGCATATTTGATGTTTGGAACATTGCCATATGACTCACCATTACCTAATCAAGTAAAATTGAATTACCCACCTATACAACAAGCAAGACAAATTGCAGTAAACAGAACAATTAAATATCATAAGATAAATAAACAAAGGTATGATAAACATTATGTTGAGGCAAAATTTAAAATTGGAGATTTAGTCCTATATCAAAATTTCTCATACCCTAATTCAAGTAAACTGCAGAGTCCTTATATTGGTCCTTTTCAGATTGTCAACAAACTCTCAAATGTTACTTATGAAATAGATAAACCAAATCAATATACAGGAAAATTAACAGACATTGTTCATTCTACAAGATTAAAACCTTTTCATTCAAAATCCAATTTCCAATTATGCTAAATTCTGATTTATATTTATTATAGAGTGTTTTTTTTTCCTGGTACATTTTGGGGGGGGGGGAAGAAGTGCATTGTTATTTTGAAAGAAGTACAGTGTTATTTAAAAAAAAAAAGTTGCTTTTATAAAACTTGAATTTAAGACTTGTTTACATTGTGAAAATCAAAATTTAATGTAATTGAACATTTGTATTGTATTTTATTCATAATGGAAACATTATTGAAGACTATTTTGAAGAAATACATTAATTATGGACTGGTATGTGAAAACATAGTGATGAAGTCAATTTTATGATACATGATGTTATAATAATTTCATTGTGAGTATTTGTGATAAAGGTATATTAATTATGGACTGTATGAAAACATGGTGATGAGGTCAGTTTTATGATACATGATGTTATAAAGATTTCATTGTGAGTATTTTTGTGAGAGAAGTATATTCTGAAAAGTACAAAATATTATGTAATATTCTGAGGATTTTGTTATGGTTGTGTATTTTTGAAATAAGTTGATTGAGTAGTGATTCAAAGGATAATAATAAACAAAGAACTGTGAGATAACCAATTATTGAATGATGAACATTGAACTCTATGATTTT
This sequence comes from Trichonephila clavata, assembly GCA_019973975.1. NCBI lineage: Eukaryota > Metazoa > Arthropoda > Arachnida > Araneae > Nephilidae > Trichonephila > Trichonephila clavata. Next base: position 223,296 of record BMAO01011732.1, read on the forward strand.
TCCAAGAAAGGACTATGTGAAACATTATGACAAACATATAAAAAAAGAAATAGACATTGATTGAATCTTTTCTGTACTTGATATCTGGAATACACTTATTTGTTTTTTTTTTATCTTTGCATTTTATATTTCTAGTGAGATTTTGATATAATGTTGATGTTGTGTTTATTTTGGTAAATTTCTGTGTTATAGTTATATAATCTTTTCTTTTTGGGAGCTCCTAAATTCATTTTGTTGTGTATGTGATATATATTCTTTTTTGGTATTTATATAACCAGTATTCCTAAATTCATTTTGTTGTGCATGTGAGATATTCTTTTCACATAATTACGTAACCATTATTCCTAAATTCATTTTATTGTGTATGTGATTTATATTCTTTTTAGATATTTACATAACCATTTCGAAGTACTTGTAACTTTTCAACAGTTATCAATTTTATTAACATTGTTTACTATTACTACACATTCAGTGTGGATTTCACTTGATATTATGTTATGTTGTTTAACACTACTATATTTTTGTGTGTTTAATGTGAATTATCTTTATCTTATGTTGTTTTTTCTTAACCTCATTATTATTATAGTCATAGTTGAAAGTATTAGATGTGTAATATTTTTCAGAAAACAATTCTATGTAACCAATGCTGTATACCAAAGTTTGATATTTTGTAATTCAATATTATTATTTTTTGCATGTCAGGAGAGTCACCAGCTCACTCTTTTATACAATTATTATATCTTAGATGTTTTTAAAAATTCATTGGGGAAGTTGTATTGGAATATTGTTATTTTTATCCTCAGGGGACTTGCCAGTCAGGATTGGCCAATCTGGCTGTGCCAGACTTCAGCGGAGGGGGGGGGGATTGTCAGGTTTGAAAAGATTAACTTTAAAATTAAGGGAGTAATAAATAAAAATAGAGCGAACTCTTTATCATCGCGTAAGGATTTGTGGGTAAGTAAACCTATTTAAAGGTGGAGCGAGCGCTGACGAAGGCGAACGCGTACTGGAGAGAGGTAGCTGGTGAACTCTTGGTGGAAGTATCGTCTATTGTTCGATAGTGTTGGCGCCAAAGGGCCGCCATGTTGGATATTTGATGATTCAAGCAGAATAAAGAAGCATTTTGTAGAGATGATGCCCTCCTCATTTAACCCGCAGGCATGGGGCCTGTCATATATATATATGGGAGGAACTTTCGTAAAGTGTGTTGAAATTATTATACAACGCCGTAATAGATTATTTATAACATCGATGGCATAGGTGGATTAAGCGGGTGGTGGCCAAGGGCCCCAAGTTTGATGGATTCCATTTCTAAATTCAACATGCAAGAAAAACATCTTTCCCCGATATTGCAACCCCGACGGTTTTCTCGTATTTGAGTCGTTTAGCAGCATTAACCATCTTTTTTTGTATATGTGTATTGTTGCAATCTGTACAAATTTTTCACGTGCATTTTTTTGCCCAAATTTTATTTCGAACAAATGAATACTATTCGAATCAAACAAGTTCATTTTCAATTCACAACCGTGCTTAATTACTCTCGAGTACATTTGACACTGATGGGAAAGAAATCCCCACACCGAGAGAAAAAAGATTGTTGACTAATGAAACTTCGGCAATCGACTACATATACAAATACCAAAGTAACATATTTAATTGATTTAAGTTTCAAGATCACAGTTTAAGGTAACAGAACACCTTCGAAGAAAATTTTTTGAATTAACCTGAATTTTGCCTGTTAATGCATATTTTATGACCTTATGGGTCTTTAAAATCAGAAAAACACCCAAGTAAAGTCTTATTAGTGCACATTTTTTCTGTGAAAGGGGTATTTTATGAAAAAATAAGCAAAAATAAGACTTTACGCAAAACATGATAACTGAAAATAAAATAAATATATTGACATTTTGTAAATTGAATAATATAGCATACAACCTTATCTAGGGAATAGACACTTATTTTGGTAATATAACCATTACGTGAGAAGCTATTGTGTTTCGAGCTCCTTAACGTTGAAATTTTCTTTAAAAGCTATTGCAATTTTTACTTTATTGCTGTATAAAAAAATGTCTACTCAACATAAAATCTTAAGAGAGGTCTATTCCCTGTATTAGTATTTAAAAAACATATATATAAAATTTTTATTTCATCCAAGCATAACTTTTTGAGATATTGTGTTTTGCGGTAAGAAAAAATGTAAAAAAACTCATTTTGAGAAAACGACAAAAATAACATTAAACTAATCTGATTACAAGAAAAACACTTACTTTCTTATTAAAATGCACCAGATTTATAATTCTCTCCATCTTTAACTTCTAAAACAATATTTTTTTTCTTTTTAAGGGCTCTTAAAATTTTCCTATGTTTCTTTGTTTTGGGGTCTGCGTTATGAATCGATTCACGGATTCTGCATTTATCTAAATGTTTATATCCCCGTAAGGTAAACACCCCAGGATTTTCAATATTCATCTTATTAAAAACTTTGAGGCACCCATTTAATCCCTCATTGAAATGTATAACAGCATCATACGACCCAAATTTAATTGTTTTGAGCGAAACAAATACTTCTTCCGGAACTTTTTGCTCCGTTAAAACACTCATTTGCATTTTGCGTGCGTCCATGTAAGCACTTACTTAATATCTGTTTGTCGCATAGTTCTAAATATACTGGTTTAATTTTATTTAAAACATCATTTGATAAACCAGCATATTTTGTGATACATTTTGTTCCATTTGCCACCCCCCGCTGAAAATAACACCAGCTGTCTTTCCCTATTGGGCACTGACCATGCATCGGTTTCTTATCACTTGATGCACAGTGATATAATGCAGCAATTACATTTTGCTGCATGGCATTTAAGTTACCGACATTACTGCGTACAGCAATTCCATAGTAATTTTGAAGTCGGTCGATAAAATTATCAGTTAATTTGCCTTTACCAGACAGTCCTTTAGTTTTTGTTTTTAGCTTTCTTAGACGCGAGCCCACTCTCTTTTGTACATGGCCAATGCACTCAAACTTTGTCACACTGTTCATTCCATAAGTGTCTTTCACACTCATGAAAGCTTTTGAATCACCATCCCCGTAACATTGCGTGTATTGAAGTCTGCGGTTTTTTTCTGAACGAAGAAATATTCGTGAAGCCCCCACAATTTCCATTTTTGACGAAGACCCCGTGAAGTTACACTGACATATGTGGTCGGCTTTTGACGACTCATATTCAGAGTTTCTTGGCATAGATTGAAATCTCTTACATGTAGGACAGTAGGACGACATAACTTCTACGTCTAACACCTTACCAGTATCAACTGATATTGCAGCAACACAACCATTCATAGACGTATAGCCTCTACGATGCCATGTGCCATCCACAGATATGCCACATTTTACAAAATCAGATGAAAATTTTTCTTTTATATCCACAATTTCAGTAGCAGCTTTTTTCATGGATTCCTCAGCTACTTCCTGAACCACTTTTAAAAGCTTTGCTTCCTGATTTTTGAAAGCAGTTTTTGTCAGTCGAGGCAAATTTAATGTTGAGCATAATTTAAATGCACCAGCAAAACCCTTGCCTATCTGCCGCATACCATATACTAGCCTGGTATTTATGACTGGTGCATTTACAACTTTTTTTGATGAAGCAAATGCAAAGAAAAAGTCACAGCATTTACATTTTAGTGTAAAATGAGAGCATAATCCATACATGGAATCCTCAAAAAGCTCTACTTTTTCAGCAAAACATTTTGGGCAGCAAAGTTGAGAAAATGCATCCACAATAAGCTCAAGATCAATGATTCTGTTACCAAACAGAGGATCAGGCATTTCTTCTGCAGTTGACATACTCTCATTTCCCAATTTTGAAGAACTAGCAGTGCATTCAGGAACAGGTGTTGAATTGCTGTTATTTTCGGAAATTTTTGTGTATTTACTTCTAAAAAATTGTCTCTTACGCTTTCTAGCAATACTTTTAACTATTTTCAAGCAAAAATAAAACAGAATAGAATTATTTTTTAACTTTCTACGCTGTCGATTCTTTCAGTATGAAAATCAAACATATATGTAAACAAAGTCACTAAACAACAAATTTGATGCCAGATTTCCTACATAAAAAAGGAAAAATGTATTTCCAAATACATTTATATTTATTCTCAAATATTCTATTTTAATTTCTGACAAAATATTTGTATATTAATTTTTATATTTCATGTCATATACCATGAAAGAGAAACGTAAACAAACAATTTAGGCCACTTCCGGTTAGCAGAAAGGCATTTCCGGTCAGAGAAATTCATGATCAAGTAATATTAAAAAAGCTGTAACTTGGCTTCTAATTAAGCTAGAAACAAAATTTTTACAGATTTAGAAAGATAAAAGATTGAATTTTAATATTTGATTAAAAACAAAAAAGCGATATTTTGACCGAAAATTGAGTTTTAAAGGTGTTCTGTCACCTTAATGTAAGTGCGAGTAGAGCCATTTCAAATGTGAAATGATGATACATTAAAAATTGGTGCAACCGCCACAATTTTAAATGCAAGTATGTAAACGTGCATGCCATGTGTCGTACTGGTACCAGATATCAGTTTGTGGGATGTAATTGCATGCCTGTTCTTCTTGGTCGGTCAATATAAGGTTGTTTATATCTGGTTGTGGAGGAAGCTGACATTGCCGTTCAATGAATGTCCCTTTCGTGCTCTATTGGAGGAAGATCTGGTGATCTAGCAGGCCAACGTAACACGTTGACACCCTATAGAGCCTGTTGGATTACAACAGGGATGAGGGAGCACGTTTTCCTGTTAGAAAATACCCCTTGAATGATGTTTATAAAACATCATCAATAACGTTGATGTATATATATGTACAACAGTTTGAATCGCCAGACTGACTTACCAGTTTGCAGTTAGGGTGTGTGAATTAACCTCGAGAGTGCTCCATCAGTCGAAGAAATTGCATATGCCTGACCATAATTGTAGGTGCAGACGCAGTGTATCTAGGCGACAGAAAGATTGTTTGCATGCTCTGATATGGCCTCCTAATCAATATACAGCAATCAATGCAGTGGCGTAACGTACACTCCTCAATCCCCGCATCGCAGGACTGGGCCAGGATTCTGAGGCCCCATAACCTGATTGACTTAAGAATGACTTGGTGCCTCAAACCTGACTCTATGCAGGGGTCCCCTTATATTTTCCATTACGCCACTGTATCACTGGCACCAAGACAGACGCAGCTTTGATCGGAGAACACAACACATCGTCACTAAGCTTTTCGATGATTTCTAGCGTGACATCACTGAAGTTACAGATGTCTATGATTTACAGCAGAGGTTCCCAAACTATTTCATCTCATAGACCCCTTGCTATGTTTCTCGATTCTGGGTTCCTGCTTGCCTAATGTTGAGTTTTTGCAAATTTATCAACTTGAATGCCTTTTTGGCAGATGGTATAGAACTACTCACCTTAAAAGATTTAAATTTCTAATTGTAGTGAAGTGTAGAGTTAAAATTAAGAAGAGCACATGTTAATTAAATTAAGATTTAATTCATGCGTAAAATAACTGTTACATAAAATAACTGAGCAACAAGCAAATGCTCTTAGTAGGAGGAATAAATCTAGTGCTTCAATAAAAAAATTTCAACTTTTGGTATCAATTTTATCAAATTTTATCCTAAATCTACTGAAGGTTAGTAGTGCCGTTTTTTCATTCTTTTCTTTTCCTTTTTTTTTTTTTCGAAGTTGGCAACCACGCTGAAACTTCTTTTCACTATAAAAGTACAATTAAAAACTTTCTCATAATATTCCATAATTCAGGATAAATAATAGGTTTAACTTTGCCAAATATGCTGACATATGTTTCTAAACTTTATTTTAAGATCTTTAGCGCTGTTCCAATTAATTCCTTCTGTAATATTATATATGTTTTTTTTTTTCAATGGGGAGTGTGTGTCTATATTTGATATATTACCGTATAGTCAAATCATTCTCAAACTTAGTTTCAAGATCTGAATAGAAGTCATTTAAATGTCAAAAGTAGGTTGAAGCGTCATTTCCCTGGCAGACTGTCTGTGACCAACTGAGAAATTGGGAAAATTTGCGACGTCGAATATTATACTCCTTTGGCTTAATTCTGGCAAAAAATAAAGTTAAATTTAAATTTTCTTTTTAATTAAAATTTTTTTCTCTTTTTAATTTAAAATTAATTTTTTTCTTTTTAATTTTAATTTTTTTTTAAATTAAAATTAGGACTTTGTTTAGTAGACCAGTAGACAGTGGTTCAAAGGACTATCGTAGACCCCCATTTTAAACTCATGGACACTCAAATTACTTTTTCACTGACGTAGACCCCTTTCAGGTCGTCATAAACCCCTGGGGGGAAGATATAGACTTCTTTGGGAACCACTGATTTAGAACTAATAGTATGAACGCTACAAGGAGTCTGGCTGGGACCTATTTCTTAAGCGATTGATTTGTTACAGTTCAATGTGTCATTCTGGTGCAAGGAAAAACTGTAATTTCTGATGTAGATGCACTACGTCCCCCAGCCATGTGATGAATACTATAGTCATCTCTGTCAGTGGTGACCCGTGCGAGATTTAGACATAGTTTTCTTGAGGTAGTGCGTTCTCTGGATAACTGCTGCCAAAAATCATGCACAATGGATACATTTCATCCATTCCTTCCAATATCGTGGAAAGAAAATCCACCTTTTTTTTAGCTCTATTACACAACCTAGCGTTCAAACTCAGTGAGCTGTTGATAATGGTTTATTCGTAGTCTTAATGTCATTTTGGACTAACACCAACTCATTACGTCAAATTTCAACGATAAATAACACTCACGAACTTTATAGTGCGTATTTAAAGTATATTTGATTCACATCCTCCCCGGGGTTCAACTAGAGCCCCATTTATGCACCTAACGAGAAATTTGATTCAAAGTTACTTTTCAGATGTATAAACACGCCTACCAAATTTCGTCAACATAGCACAAATTCTTCTTTATGAAGGTATTTTTATTTCCTTCAGTGTATTTTACTAATGAAATTAAATGAAGTTACACGATAAAAGATATTTCTAGTTCAAAGCAAACTATTTCAAATTAGTTGAATTTAGACCTTAATAACAAGATAAAGAATAATAGAATTGGTCCTGGCTAAAATCTGTGTTTACGAATGAGTAAAAAAGATCACTATACTGGGAGGCTCTACTTCCCTTTTGAAACATGAAAAAATATGAAACTTCCCTAATGACCATGACTGGGAATACCATCCTTCAGAGAATAAATGCTAATTGCAAATCATTGCAATAAGTTGAGTGTAAATATAATTAAAAAAGGATCTAGATTACTAAAGTCCCTATAAAATTACAAGGGGTGATCAAATGAAAAGGTACGAAACGACACGGTTGGTACAAATGTAGACTTTATTAAAAATATACACCATAGGCCTGAGCACAACGATCCCACTGATGAACAAGCCGCAGGATTCCTTGTTCCCAGAATTCTTGCGGCTGTGACGAGACCCAGTCCTTCACAGTGTCCTTGAGTACGTCGTCCGAGTTGAAGCGCTTCCCTTTCAAGTGTTTCTTCAGTGGACCAAACACATGGAAATCGTAGGGAGACATGTCCGGACTGTAGGGCGGATGGTCCAACGTCTCTCATTTGAACTTGTCCAGTTCCATTTGTGTGACTCTGGAGACGTGTGGACGCGCGTTATCATGGAGCAAAACCCACACCCTCCGTGAGCAGCCCCGGTCTTTTGTTCTTGATGGACCTGCGTAGACGTCGGAGTGTCTCATAGTACACATCGGAGTTAAGGCTTTTTCTGTGCTCGAGGAATTCCACAAATAGCGGACCTTGAACGACGAAAAAGACAGGGAGCAACACCTTGCCTGCTGACTTCATGGCTCTGAACTTTTTAGGTGGAGGTGACGACGCATGCTTCCACTGCATGCTATCCCGCTTTCTCTCTGGCTCGTAGTGATGGCACCAGGTCTCATCACCTGTGACGATCCGCTTCATGAAAGTGGGGTCTTCCTGATACTGAAACAGATATTGCGGTGCTAGTCCCATACGCAGTTTCTTTTGCTGGTCGGTGAGCTGCTTCGGAACCAAAGTGGCACACACCTTCCGAAATCGCAAACTGTCGTGAACAATTGTCCACACGGTTCGATAGCTGACATCCACCTTCAGCGCCAACATTCGCAATGTGACACGCCGATCACTTCTCACTAGGTCGTCCACCTTGTCGATGAGATCGCTCGTGATGACAGTGTTTGCCTGACCTGGTCTCTGGTCATCACCCACACTCTCACGGCCTGCACGAAAACGGGCACTCCATTTTTTGACAGACTTGTCAGAGACACATTTCTCCCCGTAAGCGGTCACCATCCGCCGATGAATAGCTGCCGGTTTCTTCCCTTCCGCTGTCAGAAATCGGATAACACTTCGCTGCTCTTCAATCGTCGAGTTTTGCAACGCGAACGCCATCCTGTCTTCATACGGACTGCCGCATCATTTGGACGCCGCCTTTTATAAGAACCTTTGCTCTCTCCTGCGCATGCGGGCGCCCGCGCATGATCCGATCCTAGTCAGAGCCTCCAATGGCATCCCGAGATGTCTCGCTACATTCTCCCATGGCGGAATATGCAAATATTTAACTGCTTCATTTTTATGTCGTTTCGTACCTTTTCATTTGATCACCCCTTATATATTCAAAATTTCAGAAATGAATTTGGAAAAACGGACAAGGAGCAACTGATTTATCAGGGCTTTCGTTTGAAGAGGAAGCTAGACAAGCTCGCCGGCAATTAATATATATATATACAAGGTGTCCAGCCTTAATGTGACCCAGTAGCTAATTCCCGAACCGTTCGGTTTAAATATGCACTTCCAATTTGAAAAATGTTTTAAAAAAGGTAAATCATGTTTTTACGTGCTTTTCGAACCAAAAAACCCATTTAGAAAAAAATTACAAAAATTTATTTTTTTTACGGCCCCAGATCCTATCACTTATATTTAGAAAAAGATGCAGTACACAAAAACAAAGTAAACACAAAAAGTTTCATTTTATTACGATAAAAACTGGCCGAGTTATGCCTACATAAATTTTAAGTTTCCGAGTTGCTCAGAAAAGGGGTCGTATATAAAGTGAGTTTAGAGCACAGTAATTCACCATCTGCAGAAAGAGCAACAAAAAAAATCATGGAAAAATTAAAACATCGTAGTAAACATCATAGATTGACAATTTGTATTGTGGTATGGCAAACAATAAAAATTAAATTAAAGAAACACAACTTGTACTAAAAAGATTAAAATACCTTGTTTTAACAAATAGCAGCAAAATAATACAGGATTTGCCGTTCAAATTATAGCATAATGTGGAACGATGCGCCAATCATTATTATATCAGAATGACCAAATTAACCTTAAATAATGGTGAATGGATGAGGTGTGGCACTACACAAGGGGATACGTGTATGACAACTCCCAGTTTTATACATGCGTTGAACAGCACGGGCAATTGTACAATAAGATGGATGTCTGAGTGGGAAATTTAATGGCATAAAGTCTTGCCGCCTCTCTCTTATTTCGATTACACTGCCCATAAAACAGTACCATTTCGCAGTATTCTTCATTTGTATACATCTCGTTCTCCCGTACTAGAATTCGTAATATTAGAATACGACTGTATGCAATTGCAAGCGACTACACAACAGATTTTTAACGTTCGTCATGATCAGCAAAAACGCAGCAAATCAGACTGAAGCCGCAGCATATAAGTGTATTTTTTTGGAACTGCTTTTGAAATGTTTTCTTCGTCCAAAATATTTTATTTTTTCTATGTTTTACACGTACACAGAATAAATTTTATCTCTTAAGGTCTCAATTGTTGTATTGTTAACGTATGCTTTTAAATTTAAAAATGATTTACATAAAAGTGATGTGCAAGAGAGAAAGTTTCCTGGCAGAGTTCCAACTAATTTCACTTTGGAGACGGCCCTTTACTAGCTACTTGAAAATGGCCGAGAAAATGGAGAAAATATGTGTTTTTTAAAGTTCCATAACTCGGCCAGTTTTTATCACAATAAAATGAAACTTTTTGTGTTAACTTTGTTTTTTTGCATTGCATCTTTTCCTTAATATAAGTGATAGGACCTGGGGAACGTATAAAAAATTAATTTTCGTAATTTTTTTCTAAATAGGTTTTTTGGTTCAAAAAGCACGTAAAAACATTCTTTACCTGTTTTAAAACATTTTTCAAATTGAAAGTGCATATCTAAACCGAACGGTTCGGGAATTAGCTATTGGGTCACATTAAGGCTGGACACCCTGTGTGTATATATATATATACAAATAAATAAAATTGAAGTGTCTGTTTGTAATTTCAAATTAGCAGCTTTTTACTTAATGCACTAAAAGTATATACGGTACTCATAACAAAAAACCAATTTTTAAAATTTTTGTCTGTCTGTCTGTTTGTTCCGGCTAATCTCGGAAACGGCTGGTGCGATTTTAAAAATTCTTTCACTAATGGAAAGCTACATTAACGGGGAGTAACATAGGCTATATTTTATTCTCGTATTCTTACGGGAACGGAAACTATACGGGTGAACGTGAAACTGAATGCCAAGATGAAGGCCAAATTGAACGCCAAGCTGCGCTAATGAAGTCGTTGTTTTGGTTACTGGCGACCGATGCTCTTCATGAGACATAATAATGTTACGCACACATGATAATACGCTGACACGTGCCATAATTTTTTTTCTGATACTTATCTCACTGTTCAGTTAAGTAGAGCATCGGCTGTTTCGGATGCACTTTTAAAAATAATAAATCAAGGCTTCATAAGCAAAAAGTGTTTACGGTTAGTTTTAATCCTTTCTTTTTTTTTTTATTTACATTCTTAGTCACATTTAAAAAATAGTTATTATTATCCCAATCTATATCTATAAAAATAAATAAAATTGAAGTGTCTGTTTGTAATTTCAAATTAGCAGCAATTGTTTGCGGGGGCGGGGTTTAAGGGGCGTTAGAAATTCCGATTTTTAAGTTATTAGACGTACAGACTTGAAACTTAGTAAGTAGATTCCTCTCATAGGGTAGAGATACGCTACAAAATGGGTTTCGTGAAAATTGCCCTCAAGTGGCGTTACGGGACTTAAGGGGCGTTATAGATAATTATTTCCATTTTTAAACTATTAGACGCACAGTCTTTATATTTGATAAGTAGATTTCTTTTATAGAGTAGAGATCAGCTATAAGAAGGTTTTGTGAAAACAGACCTCTAAATGGCGTTGCGGGGGATTTAGTGGCGTACTAGATAAATATTTTCGTTTTTAAACTACTTCACCTCCCTGCTTGAAAATTGGTAGGAATGTTTCTTTCATGGAGTAAATATCCGCTACAAAACGGTTTGGAGAAAATTGACCCCCAAGGGGTGTTGCGGGAGGTTAAGGGCAGATATAAATAATTATTTCTTTTTTTAAACTATTAGACTCACAGTTTGAAATTTGGTAAGCAGATTCCTCTCATAGGTAGAGATACACTACAAAATGTGTTTTGTGAAAATCGACCCCTAGGCCGCGTTGCGGGGGTTCAAGATATTTATTGGTAATTTGGGGTTATTGATAATTTTTTTTGCATTTTTAATTTATTGGACACACAGTCTTCAAATTTTGCTAGCCAGATTCTTTCATAGTGCAATTCCCCTACAAAATTGGTTTTGTGAAAACAGACCAAGAAGGTGCATTGCGTGGGCTCAAGTGGCGTTATAGATAATTATCCCCATTTTTAAACTATTAGACGTACAGTCTTGAAATTTGATAAGCAGATTCCTTTCGTAAAGTAGAGAACCGCTACAAAAGGGTTTCGCGAATATGAACTACCAAGTTTAATTTCGGGAGATTAAGAGGCGTAATCGATAAATATTTCCATTTTAAACTATTTGATCATCCTGCTTGAAAATTGGTAGGCATGTTCCTTTCATGGAATACAGTTCCTCTAACAAAGAGTAAAACGAAAATTGACCTAAGGAGAGTTGCGAGGGGTCAAAGGAATCCAAAGAAAAAATTCCTGTTTTGAATTGTTTGACCCACAAACTTTAAATTTGTTAAGCATGTTTCTTTTGTTGAATAGGGATCCACTAATGTATTTTCAGCAAATCAAGTTCTGGGGGGGGTGCAGGGGGTTACTGGGACGTATTGACGAAAAAAATTACTTTTTTCGAGCTACAAGGACTATAATAATGTATTTGGTTTGCATTTTTCTTTTGTTCAGTTGAAATCCACTAAGAGCGGTTATTTTGGAAAACGGCTCTCAACGGGATTACGGGGATATTGATAGTAAAAATTTTTTTTTTTTTTTTTTGTTAGATTTAGACTTGAAATTTGGCTTGCATGTTCAATTTACGGAGTAGAGATCCACCGAAAATTGGTTTTGCGGGAATCCACTTGGTTTTTGAATTACGAAAGAGCCAACATCATTCTATGCTTCAATTTTAGAGATTTTTAGAAAACACAAATTAGATGAGTTCTGCCCCCTTTTTTTTATCAACAGGCGACAGTTACAGGTATAAGTATATTTTTCAATACAATCGAATTCTTAAAGCAGGACTTAGATATCAATAATTTATACATATATATAAGCAGTAAAAATTTATAAAACATCATGAAATTCCCAGCGAAGCGGGCGGGTAACAGCTAGTATATATATACTAGCTTTCATGGCCCGGCGTTGCACGGGCTTATATTGAGGGTATAACTTAATTTATATGTTAATTTCCTCCTTTTATTCTAACGCCAACACTTTTGTGGGGTTTCACGCGTACGATGTGAATGCATGTCCCGTGAGTGCGTGTCATGGCTTTGTTGCTTAACATTTTCCCTTCTCTTCGCAAATTCTCGATCCTAGTACCACTGAAGACCCGCCGTGTAGGGGCTAAATGCACATAAATTATGTCGAGAGCTCAAACGTCCTCCCGTTAGTGTTTTGTGGTAGTTATGAGAGGGGTGCCAGCTCAGGTGTCGTCCGCGTCACTTGACCATGGTTCAAAATTACGCGGACCGTCCCCAAAAGGCCTCGTGTTGCTGAACAGTGGGACGTTAATATTCACTCAACTTCACAAATTCAGCAGTTCCAATATTATTTTCCGAAATTACTTTGATTTCTTTGTTTCTTTCCTCTCCGCTTAGCCCTGCGTTGCACGGGCTTTTACCGACTGAATAACTTCACCCTCATGGAAATTTCGTGTTTCCCTCAGGCCAATAGCACTTGTGTGTGCGTGCGTGCGATGTGAGTGATTTCTTTAACAATCTCATAAAAACTCCCTTTTTCGAAATTTGTTCTTGCGTTGGTGTGGTATGGTAATTATTAAAGGTGGGTGAAAGCTCATGTGTCGCCCTCGTCACTTGAGCATGGTTGAAAATTTCGAGGTCCGTCACCAAAAACCCTCGAATAGGCAAACAGTGCGAATTTAAAAATCATGCACTCACTCTCCAATTCTTTCGTTTTACCGAGTGAATAACTTCATCCCCATGAAAATTTCGTGTTTCTCTCAGGCCGATAGCACTTCTGTGTGTATGCGCGCGATGTGACTGATTTCTTTAACTATGTCATAAAAACTCCCTTTTTCGAAATTTGTTCTTGCGTTGGTGTGATGTGGTAATTCTAAAAGATGGGTTAATGCTCAGGTTTCGTCCTCGTCACTTGAGCATGGTTGAAAATTGCGAGGTCCGTCACCAAAAACCCTTAAATAGGCAAACAGTTCGAATTTAAAAATCACCCACTTCACTTTCCAATTCTTTCCTTTTCCTGAGTGAATAATTTCATCCCCATGGAAATTTCGTGTTTCCTTCAGGCCGATAGCACTTGTGTGTGTGTGTGTATGCGCGCGATGTGAGTGATTTCTCTAACTATATCATAAAAAGTCCCTTTTTCGAAATTTGTTCTTGCGTTGGTGTGGTGTGGTAATTATTAAAGATGGGTCAAAGCTCAGGTGTCGTTCTCGTCACTTGAGAATGGTTGAAAATTTCGAGGTCCGTCACCAAAAATTTTCGAATAGGCAAACAGGGTGAATTTTAAAATCACCCACTCACTTTCCAATTCTTTCGTTGCAATTTTTTATTTCCCGGAAACGAAAATGTAGTCTTTTTAAAAATAGTTGTATGCTGAAAAAAAGACAGAAAGTATAAATTTTTAAAATTACAAAATTTCACTACTATTTTAATTCTTGGAGTAAAATTGTGAGGATTTTTTTGAAATATTCGACTCGGGGGGAAAAAGTTTCATGCAATTACCTTTATAAAAGAAGAAATTATTAAATGATTGATTTAAGTATTTTGAGTGTTTTATTAAAATTTGTTCAAAAAAGTTTTTGTCTTTTTTTTTAAATCACTGATTTTAAAAGTTTTAAATTGAAAATTTCGAAATCCGTCGCCAAAAAACTCTGCAGTAGGTGAACAGTGCGTCTTTTTAAAAATCCCTCACTCACATTTCAATAACGGAAAAAATATTGCAACAGCAAGTTTGACCTTGGCCGCTGAGCGTTATACAGAGGGGGGGGGGATAATAATGATTCTCGCGCATGCGCAAAGCCTTTAGAATGTCTTTAATGTTTTCATTATTTTTGAGGGCTCAATTTTTAATTGAAAATTCCAAGTTTTCACATATTGATTGGAAACAACAATAATTTTTGAAGAAAAGAGGTTACAAAAATAATGCTTATATTATTTCTCGCAAAAACTTTATTTTACGAAAATCACAAAAAAAATCTTTAAAATTCGTAATTTTTAAGCGAAATTGACACACGGGAAAAAATTTCATGCAATTTTTTTTTCAATGAAGAAATTATTAAATGATTGATTTAAATATTTTGAGTGTTTTATTACAATTCGTTCAAAAAAGTTTTCGGCTTTTTATTTTTTAAATCACTGATTCTGAAAGTTTTAAAAATAATTTTTATATAAACGCAACGATATTGATTCATATGAGAAAAAATCATAAAATATGCAAAACAGCATTGTTTTGTTAAAAAAAAAGTTGGTTTTTTTCCTATAAAATTCTTTAAAGAAAGATAGTTCTTTCCCGGAAACGAAACTGTAGCATTTTTAAAAATAGTTGTATGCTGAAAAAAGAACAGAAAGTATAAATTTTTCAAGTTACAAAATTTCACTACTATTTTAATTCTTGAAGTAAAATTGTGAGAATTTTTTGAAATATTCGACACGGGGGAAAAAGTTTCATGCAATTACGCATTATTTTAAAGTAAACTATAAGTTTTATGAATGAGAACAAAAATTTCAATACTGATAAATATTTTAAATGAATATCAGAAATGCATTGTGTGAATGCATTTTAATTTTTTAAAAATTTCACTGAAAAAAACATTCAAAAAAAAATAATACTATTTGATAAAAACATTTAATTTTTTTAATTTTAATTTTATAGTTTTTCATTCCACTCTGTGTTAAAATTATTTAAACACGTATCTGCGAAAAAAAGTATATTATAAAAAACTAACTTATTAATTATTTTCTAATAAAATTGATTAAAATTGCTCATTTAGCAAATAATTGTGACATACCATTTGCTTACATAATGGCAGCACTGAAAATGAAGTGAATTTCAGATCAGTAGGGATGCAGCAAGTGAATTCAATCATTGAAGAAGAAAGAATTAAAATATATTTCAGAATATTTCCTTTTTGTGTGTAATGATCTGTGGCGACGCAATGTCCAATAGGAGAAAAAATTTAAGACAGGTATGAAAAAAGGCGACCGGCGGGTTTCTGCGAGGCGGAAATCGTCCTTCGCATTGACCGCGCACGGCAGTGCTGCAGTTATAGTCTTGAGTGTAGTGGGAGCTCTCAGCACTCCGCCACCAGACAGTTAACCAATTTTTGGCTAAATGTAAAATCGCGTATTTTAAATTATTTTAAAAAATCATTATCTTTATTTTAAGGGCGTAATTTTTACGTTAATGCTCTCAAACATCACCAACTATTTGCAAAAATAACGTACTTTGAAATAAAAAATGTACAAATTACTACTTTTTAATTTATTTCTCAGAAAAAAACATAAGTTTACGAAAATCACAAAATGTTTTTTAAAATCCGTAATTTTGAAGCAATTTTTTCAATCTTCGTATATGTTACGGATAATATTACTGTACACACGGAAAAAAGGTTTTGTGAGATTATCTTCATAAATGACGAAGTTATTCAATGTGAAGTAAAAATTAAGACTACTTTTTAAAAATTCTTTTAAAAAAAAAGTTTTGGAAATTTTATTCTTTAAATGAATGGATCTAAAAGAGAAAGGCTTGAAGTTAATTAGTGTAGAATATCGATTTAATAACACGAAAAGTAATTCATACCCAACGATTTAGAAATAATTTTCATAAAAACGCATCTGTTTTAACACTATTTTAAAAAATTCGAAAAAAATGGAAAATATCGTTATTTCACAAAAAAAAATTATACCGTGTCGTGGCGAAATAAATGATCTTTCCGATTCTGTAATTATTTTTTGTCTGATTTCGACACCGAAAATTAGATGACAATTTTAATATGGTGGAAAACGTAAGATTACCGCTCGGCCGAAACGGAAGGGAAGTTCCGCCAAGTAAACAACCGGCAGGAGTAAAACAATTCGGCGTTTTAAGGTTTTTAATTAATATCTTTTTAACTAATTAGAATATCGGAATATAAATAGGCAATACGGCTTCCCCGGAAAATTCCCGATCTTTTGGTACCTTCCGCGACTTTCTGCGTGGTGCTGTTCGTGAGAAGATAGACGCACATAGATAGATAGATACGTTTGTTTACCTTCGAATTTTAATAGTGTAGACTAGCTTTCATGGCCCGGCGTTGCACGGGCTTATACCAAGGGTATAACTTAATCCCCATGTTAATTTCCTCCTTTTATTCTAACGCCAACACTTTTGTGGGGTTTGATGCGTACGATGTGAGTGCGTGTCATGGCTTTGTTGCTTAAAATTTTCCCTTCTCTTCACAAATTCTAGATCCTAGTACCCCTGAAGACCCACCGTGTAGGGGTGGGATGCACGTAAAATAAATCGAGAGCTCAAGCGTCCTCCCGTGGGTGTGGTTATAGTTAGGAGAGGGGTGCCAGCTCAGGTGTCGACCGCGTCACTTGTCCATGGTTCAAAATTACGCAGACCGTCCCTAAAAGGCCTCGTGTTGCTGAACAGTGGGACGTTAATATTCACTCAACTTCACAAATTCAGCACTTCCAATATTATTTTCCGAAATTACTTTGATTTCTTTGTTTCTTTCCTCTCCGCTTAGCCCTGCGTTGCACGGGCTTTTACCGACTGAATAACTTCACCCTCATGGAAATTTCGTGTTTCCCTCAGGCCGATAGCACTTGTGTGTGCGTGCGTGCGATGTGAGTGATTTCTTTAACAATCTCATAAAAACTCCCTTTTTCGAAATTTGTTCTTGCGTTGGTGTGGTGTGGTAATTATTAAAGGTGGGTGAAAGCTCATGTGTCGTCCTCGTCACTTGAGCATGGTTGAAAATTTCGAGGTCCGTCACCAAAACCCTCGAATAGGCAAACAGTGCGAATTTAAAAATCACCCACTCACTCTCCAATTCTTTCGTTTTACCGAGTGAATAACTTCATCCCCATGGAAATTTCGTGTTTCCCTCATGCCGATAGCACTTGTGTGTGTGTGTGTGTGTATGCGCGCGATGTGAGTGATTTCTTTAACTATGTCATAAAAACTCCCTTTTTCGAAATTTGTTCTTGCGTTGGTGTGATGTGGTAATTCTAAAAGATGGGTTAATGCTCAGGTGTTGTCCTCGTCACTTGAGCATGGTTGAAAATTTCGAGGTCCGTCACCAAAAACCCTTGAATAGGCAAACAGTTCGAATTTAAAAATCACCCACTTCACTTTCCAATTCTTTCCTTTTCCTGAGTGAATAATTTCATCCCCATGGAAATTTCGTGTTTCCTTCAGGCCGATAGCACTTGTGTGTGTGTGTGTATGCGCGCGATGTGAGTGATTTCTCTAACTATGTCATAAAAAATCCCTTTTTCGAAATTTGTTCTTGCGTTGGTGTGGTGTGGTAATTATTAAGGATGGGTGAAAGCTCAGGTGTCGTTCTCGTCACTTGAGAATGGTTGAAAATTTCGAGGTCCGTCACCAAAAATTTTCGAATAGGCAAACAGGGTGAATTTTAAAATCACCCACTCACTTTCCAATTCTTTCCTTGCAATTTTTTATTTCCCGGAAACGAAAATGTAGTCTTTTTAAAAATAGTTGTATGCTGAAAAAAAGACAGAAAGTATAAATTTTTAAAATTACAAAATTTCACTACTATTTTAATTCTTGGAGTAAAATTGTGAGGATTTTTTTGAAATATTCGACTCGGGGGAAAAAAGTTTCATGCAATTACCTTTATAAAAGAAGAAATTATTAAATGATTGATTTAAGTATTTTGAGTGTTTTATTAAAATTTGTTCAAAAAAGTTTTTGGCTTTTTTTTAAAATCACTGATTCTAAAAGTTTTAAATTGAAAATTTCGAAGTCCGTCGCCAAAAAACTCTAGAGTAGGTGAACAGTACGACTTTTTAAAAATCCCTCACTCACATTTCAGTAACGGAAAAAATATTGCAACAGCAAGTTTGACCTTGGCCGCTGAGCGTTACACAGAGGGGGGGGGGATAATAATGATTCTCGCGCATGCGCAAAGCCTTTAGAATGTCTTTAAAGTTTTCATTATTTTTGAGGGCTCAATTTTTAATTGAAAATTCCAAGTTTTTACATATTGATTGGAAACAACAATAATTTTTGAAGAAAAAAGGTTACAAAAATAATGCTTATATTATTTCTCGCAAAAACTTTATTTTACGAAAATCACAAAAAGCATCTTTAAAATTCGTAATTTTTAAGCGAAATCGACACACGGCAAAAAATTTCATGCAATTTTTTTTTTCAATGAAGAAATTATTAAATGATAGATTTAAGTATTTTGAGTGTTTTATTACAATTCGTTCAAAAAAGTTTTCGGCTTTTTATTTTTTAAATCACTGATTCTGAAAGTTTTAAAAATAATTTTTATATAAACGCAACGATATTGATTCATATGAGAAAAAATCATAAAATATGCAAAACAGCATTGTTTTGTTAAAAAAAAAAGTTGTTTTTTTTCTATACAATTCTTTAAAGAAAGATAGTTTTTTCCCGGAAACGAAACTGTAGCATTTTTAAAAATAGTTGTATGCTGAAAAAAGAACAGAAAGTATAAATTTTTCAAATTACAAAATTTCACTACTATTTTAATTCTTGAAGTAAAATTGTGAGAATTTTTTGAAATATTCGACACGGGGGAAAAAAGTTTCATGCAATTACGCATTATTTTAAAGTAAACTATAAGTTTTATGAAAGAGAACAAAAATTTTGATACTGATAAATATTTTAAATGAATAGCAGAAATGCGTTGAATGCATTTTAATTTTTAAAAAATTTCACTGAAAAAAACATTCAAAAAGAAAATAATACTATTTGATAAAAACATTTAATTTTTTAAATTTAAATTTTATAGTTTTTCATTCCACTCTGTGTTAAAATTATTTAAACACGTATCTGCGAAAAAAAGTATATTATAAAAATCTAACTTATTAATTATTTTCTAATAAAATTGATTAAAATTGCTCATTTAGCAATTAATTGTGTTATACCATTTGCTTACATAATGGCAGCACTGAAAATGAAGTAAATTTCAGATAAGTGCGGATGCAGCAAGTGAATTCAATCATTGAAGAAGAGAGAATTAAAATATATTTCAGAATATTTCCTTTTTGTGTGTAATGATGTGTGGTGACGCAATGTCCAGTAGGAGAAAAAATTTAAGACAAGTATGAAAAAAGGCGACCAGCGGGTTTCTGCGAGGCGGACATCCTCCTTCGCATTGACCGCGCACGACAGTGCTGCAGTTATAGTCTTGGGTGTAGCGGGAGCTCTGCGCACTTTGCCACAAGCGCAGTTAACCAATGTTTGGTGTAAAATCGCGTATTTTAAATTATTTTAAAAATCATTACCTTCATTTTAAGAGCATAATTTTTACGTTAATGCTCTCAAACATCACCAGCTATTTACAAAAATAACGTACTTTGAAATAAAAAATGTACAAATTACTACTTTTTAATTTATTTCTCAGAAAAAAACATAAGTTTACGAAAATCACAAAATGTTTTTTAAAATCCGTAATTTTGAAGCAATTTTTTCAATCTTCGTATATGTTACGGACAATATTACTGTACACACGGAAAAAAGGTTTTGTGAGATTATCTTCATAAATGACGAAGTTATTCAATGTGAAGTAAAAATTAAGACTACTTTTTAAAAATTCTTTTAAAAAAAAGTTTTGGAAATTTTATTTTTTAAATGAATGGATCTAAAAGAGAAAGGCTTGAAGTTAATTAGTGTAGAATATCGATTTAATAACACGAAAAGTAATTCATACCCAACGATTTAGAAATAATTTTCATAAAAACGCATCTGTTTTAACACTATTTTAAAAAATTCGAAAAAAATGGAAAATATCGTTATTTCACAAAAAAAAATTATACCGTGTCGTGGCGAAATAAATGATCTTTCCGATTCTGTAATTATTTTTTGTCTGATTTCGACACCGAAAATTAGATGACAATTTTAATATGGTGGAAAACGTAAGATTACCGCTCGGCCGAAACGGAAGGGAAGTTCCGCCAAGTAAACAACCGGCAGGAGTAAAACAATTCGGCGTTTTAAGGTTTTTAATTAATATCTTTTTAACTAATTAGAATATCGGAATATAAATAGGCAATACGGCTTCCCCGGAAAATTCCCGATCTTTTGGTACCTTCCGCGACTTTCTGCGTGGTGCTGTTCGTGAGAAGATAGACGCACATAGATAGATAGATAGTTAGATAGATAGATAGATAGATAGATACGTTTGTTTACCTTCGAATTTTAATAGTGTAAGATGTATATATACACCATATATATATATATACATACACCATATATATATATATATATATGTATATATATATATCTACACTATTAAAATTCGAAGGTAAACAAACGTATCTATGTATCTATGTATCTATCTATGTGCATCTATCTTCTCACGAATAGCACCACGCAGAAAGTCGCGGAAGGTACCAAAATATCGGGAATTTTCCGGGGAAGCCGTATTGCCTATTTATATTCCGATATTGTAATTAGCTAAAAAGATATTAATTAAAAACCTTAAAACGCTGAATTATTTTACACCTGCCGGTTGCTTACTTGGCGGAACTTCCCTTCCGTTTCGGCCGAGCGGTAATCTTACGTTTTCCACCATATTAAAATTGTCATCCGATTTTCGGTGTTGAAATTAGACAAAACATAATTACAGAATCGGAAAGATCATTTATTTCGCCACGACACGGTGTAATTTTTTTTGTAAAATAACGATATTTTCTATTTTTTTCGAATTTTTTAAAATAGTGTTAAAACAGATGCGTTTTTATGAAAATTATTTCTAAATCGTTGGGTATGAATTACTTTTCGTGTTATTAAATCGATATTCTACACTAATTAACTTCAAGCCTTTCTCTTTTAGATCCATTCATTTAAAAAATAAAATTCCCAAAACTTTTTTTTTTATAGAATTTTTAAAAAGTAGTCTTAATTTTTACTTCACATTGAATAACTTCGTCATTTATGAAGGTAATCTCACAAAACCTTTTTTCCGTGTGTACAGTAATATTATCCGTAACATATACGAAGATTGAAAAAATTGCTTCAAAATTACGGGTTTTAAAGGGAAATCAGTAAATTTGGCAAGTAAAAAAAAAAAAAAATTGCGAGTGAAAAAATTACTTTTTCGTCCTCCCATTCATTATTACTGCCTATTTTCATTTCTCGCTACGTGTCTCAATAGCACAGTCGGTAGCGCTTCGCTTCTCTCATTTACACCGTAAAACAGATCGTGTCTTTGCGAGTTCGAATCGTGGATGTTTTGTTTTTTTTCATTTCTGCTAATTTTTCCCACGTAAATTAATTTTACTGATAAATACTTATTTTAACATGATCCTCTGTTATTTCAATGTACTTTTCATTTTTTTTTTTTTTTTTTTTTTTTTTTGCCTTCAGAAAGTTTATTTTCTGATTTTTAATCATTCAAAGTAATTTCTATCTTTTTCAACAATTTGATTTTGTTCATTTCTGCTTATTTTTCCCACCCGTAAATTAATTCTCTCTTCTTCAATGATTGAATTCACTTGCTGCATTGTCGAAATTAGACAAAAAATAATTACAGAATCGGAAAGATCATTTATTTCGCCACGACACGGTATAATTTTTTTTGTAAAATAACGATATTTTCTATTTTTTTCGAATTTTTTAAAATAGTGTTAAAACAGATGCGTTTTTATGAAAATTATTTCTAAATCGTTGGGTATGAATTACTTTTCGTGTTATTAAATCGATATTCTACACTAACTAACTTCAAGCCTTTCTCTTTTAGATCCATTTATTTAAAAAATAAAATTTCCAAAACTTTTTTTTAAAAGAATTTTTAAAAAGTAGTCTTAATTTTTACTTCACATTGAATAACTTCGTCATTTATGAAGATAATCTCACAAAACCTTTTTTCCGTGTGTACAGTAATATTATCCGTAACATATACGAATATTGAAAAAATTGCTTCAAAATTACGGATTTTAAAAAACATTTTGTGATTTTCGTAAACTTATGTTTTTCTGAGAAATAAATTAAAAAGTAGTAATTTCTACATTTTTTATTTCAAAGTACGTTATTTTTGCAAATAGCTGGTGATGTTTGAGAGCATTAACGTAAAAATTATGCTCTTAAAATGAAGGTAATGATTTTTAAAATAATTTAAAATACGCGATTTTACACCAAACATTGGTTAACTGCGCTTGTGGCAGAGTGCGCAGAGCTCCCGCTACACTCAAGACTATAACTGCAGCACTACCGTGCGTGGTCAAAACGAAGGAGGGTGTACGCCTCGCAGAAACCCGCCGGTCGATCTTTTCATACTTGTATTAAATTTTTTCTCCTAATTTAAAGACATTCTAAAGGCTTTGCGCATGCGCGAGAATCATTATTATTTTTTTTTTCCCCTCTGTTTAACGCTCAGCGGCCAAGGTCAAACTTGCTGTTGCAATATTTTTTCCATTATTCATTACTAGATTAATTATGTAATGACAACACTGTATAATCTGTTTTTTTCTGGATAAAACGATAGATTATAGTTTTCTGGACTATACTTTAGCTACCAGTATATAAGGATTCATTGGCAAATGAAAATACCACACATACACACAAACCCTTTGTATTATTTTTAGCTCTAAGAAAATAATTATTGTTAAAATAATGAATATGCTTGGTTTTTCGTAATATATTATATCAGAACGTTTTCTTTGTTGCTTTAAATATACATTTTTTTAAGTAAAAAAGAATTGTTTTCTGTAAATCATTAATCGAAATTTTTCAATCGTTACGTATAAGGATTTCTTATAACTATGATAAGTAAACCATCTGAACTAAAAAGATTCATACTTTGCTCTTTTAATATCAGTGATTGAATAAATTAAATACCAAACATCATTTATTTGTCACGATTCGGATTTTTTTTTCAAAATAATAATACTTTGCCTATTTTATAATTTCTTCTAAAATGAATAAATATCGATGCATTTAAATGAAAATTATTTTTAAAAAAGTCATTGATCATTTAGAATCAATGATTAAAAAAATAAAATGTAAAAAAAAAGGATTTTATAGGAAAAAAAACAACTTTTTTTTTTTACAAAACAATGATGTTTTGCATATTTTATGAGTTTTTCTCATATGAATCAATATCGTTGAAGTGAGTGGGTGATTTTAAAATTCACCCTGTTTGCCTATTCGAGAATTTTTGGTGACGGACCTCGAAATTTTTAACCATTCTCAAGTGACGAGGATGACACCTGAGCTTTCATCCATCTTTAATAATTACCACACCACACCAACGCAAGAACAAATTTCGGAAAAGGGAGTTTTTATGACATAGGTTAAAGAAATCACTCACATCGCGCGCATACACACACACACACAAGTGCTATCGGCCTGAGGGAAAAACACGAAATTTCCATGGGGATGAAATTATTCACTCAGGCAAAGGAAAGAATTGAAAGTGAGTGGGTGATTTTTAAATTCGCATTGTTTGCCTATTCAAGGGGTTTTGGTGACGGACCTCGAAATTTTCAACCATGCTCAAGTGACGAGGACGACACCTGAGCATTCACCCATCTTTAAGAATTACCACACCACACCAACGCAAGAACAAATTTCGAAAAAGGGAGTTTTTTTGACATAGTTTAACGATATTTTCTATTTTTTTCGAATTTTTTAAAATAGTGTTAAAACAGATGCGTTTTTATGAAAATTATTTCTAAATCGTTGGGTATGAATTACTTTTCGTGTTATTAAATCGATATTCTACACTAATTAACTTCAAGCCTTTCTCTTTTAGGTCCATTTATTTAAAAAATAAAATTTCCAAAACTTTTTTTTTAAAGAATTTTTAAAAAGTAGTCTTAATTTTTACTTCACATAGAATAACTTCGTCATTTATAAAGATAATCTCACGAAACCTTTTTTCCGTGTGTACAGTAATATTATCCGTAACATATACGAAGATTGAAAAAATTGCTTCAAAATTACGGATTTTAAAAAACATTTTGTGATTTTCGTTAACTTATGTTTTTCTGAGAAATAAATTAAAAAGTAGTAATTTCTACATTTTTTATTTCAAAGTACGTTATTTTTGCAAATAACTGGTGATGTTTGAGAGCATTAACGTAAAAATTATGCCCTTAAAATGAAGGTAATGATTTTTAAAATAATTTAAAATACGCGATTTTACACCAAACATTGGTTAACTGCGCTTGTGGCAGAGTGCGCAGAGCTCCCGCTACACTCAAGACTATAACTGCAGCACTACCGTGCGTGGTCAAAACGAAGGAGGGTGTACGCCTCGCAGAAACCCGCCGGTCGATCTTTTCATACTTGTATTAAATTTTTTCTCCTACTGGACATTGCGTCGCCATACATTACTTTTCGTGTTATTAAATCGATATTCTACACTAATTAACTTCAAGCCTTTCTTTTTTAGATCCATTCATTTAAAAAATAAAATTCTCAAAACTTTTTTTTTAAAGAATTTTTAAAAAGTGGTCTTAATTTTTACTTCACATTGAATAACTTCGTCATTTATGAAGATAATCTCACAAAACCTTTTTTCCGTGTGTACAGTAATATTATGCGTAACATATACGAAGATTGAAAAAATTGCTTCAAAATTACGGATTTAAAAAAAAAAAATTGTGATTTTCGTAAACTTATGTTTTTCTGAGAAATAAATTAAAAAGTAGTACTTTGTACATTTTTTATTTCAAAGTACGTTATTTTTGCAAATAGTTGGTGATGTTTGAGAGCATTAACGTAAAAATTATGCCCTTAAAATGAAGGTAATGATCTTTAAAATAATTCAAAATACGCGATTTTACATTTAGCCAAACATTGGCGTCGAAAATTACTTTCAGAATCAGTGATTTAAAAAATAAAAAGCCGAAAACTTTTTTGAACGAATTGTAATAAAACACTCAAAATACTTAAATCAATCATTTAATAATTTCTTCATTGAAAAAAAAAATTGCATTAAATTTTTTCCCGTGTGTCGATTTTGCTTAAAAATTACGGATTTTTAAGATTTTTTTTGTGATTTTCGTAAAATAAAGTTTTTGTGAGAAATAATATAAGCATTATTTTTGTAACATTTTTTCTTCAAAAATTATTGTTGTTTCCAATCAATATGTGAACACTTGGAATTTTCAATTAAAAATTGAGCCATAAAAAATAATGAAAACTTTAAAGACATTCTAAAGGCTTTGCGCATGCGCGAGAATCATTATTATAATTCCCCCCCCCTCTGTTTAACGCTCAGTGGCCAAGGTCAAACTTGATGTTGCAATATTTTTTCCGTTATTCATTACTAGATTAATTATGTAATGACAACACTGTATAATCTGTTTTTTTCTGGATAAAACGATAGATTATAGTTTTCTGGACTATACTTTGGCTACCAGTATATAAGGATTCATTGGCAAATGAAAATACCACACATACACACAAACCCTTTGTATTATTTTTAGCTCTAAGAAAATAATTATTGTTAAAATAATGAATATGCTTGGTTTTTCGTAATATATTATATCAGAACGTTTTCTTTGTTGCTTTAAATATACATTTTTTTAAGTAAAAAAGAATTGTTTTCTGTAAATCATTAATCGAAATTTTTCAATCGTTACGTATAAGGATTTCTTATAACTATGATAAGTAAACCATCTGAACTAAAAAGATTCATACTTTGCTCTTTTAATATCAGTGATTGAATAAATTAAATACCAAACATCATTTATTTGTCACGATTCGGATTTTTTTTCCAAAATAATAATACTTTGCCTATTTTAAGATTTCTTCTAAAATGAATAAATATCGATGCATTTAAATGAAAATGATTTTTAAAAAAGTCATTGATCATTTAGAATCAATGATTAAAAAAATAAAATGCCAAAAAAAAAGAATTTTATAGGAAAAAAAACAACTTTTTTTTTTTACAAAACAATGATGTTTTGCATATTTTATGAGTTTTTCTCAAATGAATCAATATCGTTGAAGTGAGTGGGTGATTTTAAAATTCACCCTGTTTGCCTATTCGAGAATTTTTGGTGACGGACCTCGAAATTTTCAACCATTCTCAAGTGACGAGGACGACACCTGAGCTTTCACCCATCTTTAATATTTACTACACCACACCAACGCAAGAACAAATTTAGAAAAAGGGAGTTTTTATGACATAGTTAAAGAAATCACTCACATCGCGCGCATACACACACACACACACAAGTGCTATCGGCCTGAGGGAAACACGAAATTTCCATGGGGATGAAGTTATTCACTCGGCAAAACGAAAGAATTGGAAAGTGAGTGGGTGATTTTTAAATTCGCACTGTTTGCCTATTCAAGGGTTTTTGGTGACGGACCTCGAAATTTTCAACCATGTTTAAGTGAGACGAGGACGACACCTGAGCATTCACCCATCTTTAAGAATTACCACACCACACCAACGCAAAAACAAATTTCGAAAAAGGGAGTTTTTATGACATAGTTAAAGAAATCACTCAGATCGTGCGCACACACACAAGTGCTATCGGCCTGAGGGAAACACGAAATTTCCATGGGGATGAAGTTATTCACTCGGTAAAACGAAAGAATTGGAAAGTGAGTGGGTGATTTTTAAATTCGCACTGTTTGCCTATTCAAGGGTTTTTGGTGACGGACCTCGAAATTTTCAACCATGCTCAAGTGACGAGGACGACACATGAGCTTTCACCCATCTTTAATAATTACCACACCACACCAACGCAAGAACAAATTTCGAAAAAGGGAGTTTTTATGACATTGTTAAAGAAATCACTCACATCGCACGCACACACACACACACACACACACACAGGTGCTATCGGCCTGAGGGAAACACGAAATTTCCATGAGGGTGAAGTTATTCACTCGGTAAAAGCCCGTGCAACGCCGGGCTAAGCGGAGAGGAAAGAAACAAAGAAATCAAAGTAATTTCGGAAAATAATATTGGAAGTGCTGAATTTGTGAAGATTGAGTGAATATTAACGTCATACTGTTCAGCTACACGAGGCCTTTTGGGGACGGTCCACGTAATTTTGAACCTTCGTCAAGTGACGCGGACGACACCTGAGCTGGCACCCCCTCTCCTAACTACCACACCACACCAACGGAAGGACGTTTGAACTCTCGACAGATTTTACGTGCATCGCTCCCCTACACTGCGGGTCTTCAGTGGTACTAGGATCGAGAATTTGTGAAGAGAATTGAAAATGTTAAGCAACAAAGCCATGACACGCACTCACGGGACATGCACTCACATCGTACGCGTGAAACCCCACAAAAGTGTTGGCGTTAGAATAAAAGGAAGAAATTAACATGGGGATTAAGTTATACCCTCGGTATAAGCCCGTGCAACGCCGGGCCATGAAAGCTAGTATATATATATATGGTGAAAATAAAGGATTCGGTTACGAATTTTTCAAAGAAGAGAAAATTTCATAGTTAATTCCTTTGATGTCATATGCGATAGGGCAAGAGCAGAACTATCCTGAACAGCTGAGATTTATCAAACTGTTATATAACACTTTACTGTATTTTTTATTAGACATTATAATCTGAAATTAAACAGAAAGCTACTCAAAAATTAAAAGACACTTACAAAGACGATATTTAATCTTTAAATTTTGACGATATGAATTGGAGCGAGAAAAGAAAAGAAAACAAAGATATAATGAAAACCCCACTAGAAATTTAGCGAGTTAAAAGAAAAATCCTAATGTAGAAATACTTTTGAAAATATTTTTAGCAATACCGTTATCGAATGATCTTTTTCAGTTTTAAAACATGTTAAAAATAATTTAAGAAGTACTATGGGAGAAAAGACAATTTGAACAACATGGCCATATTATATACATAACAAAATGTTTTGGACAAAATAGATAAGGCAAAAATAATTGATGAATTTGCCAAAGAGAAATCAAGTTGTATAGCATAACTGTAAGCTCTTTAGTAAGGTATTTAATTTTTTTATGTACAGTTAAGATTTTTCTTTAGCCATTAAGTTTTATTATTATTAATACATTTTATTTAGAGAATTTAAAATAAGCGAATCTTTTCACTATTTTAGTTTTTCGATCCTTGAGCCCATGGACCTCAAACCTTTTACCACCAGGGGCCTCCAATCAGTGGCGTAACGTACACCCTCGCACTGCGGGGGCCCAAAGCGTGACTAACGCAATTAACGTAGATTTTCTCAAAATTCACTTTGCATTTTTTTAAAATCGAATTTTTAAGCGATTTTTTAATTGTTGATCCAACGTCATTCAAAATGAAAACTTTAATACGCTTATTAGATATCTTTAATCCAATAACCAAATCAAAAAACATTTTTTTATTTGCTGTAATCCCCGCGAAGTGAGATACTTTACTTTAGTGGGTTTTCTTTTTAAACCTGAAATATATTAACAGATAAAACAAATGTCAGGTGGAGAATCGGATAAAATGCTAGGAAGATGTAAGCATTTGCACTGTTATTATTACAGTATACTTTACATTAGCTGTAGGGAGAAAAAGACATGATTTTCACACTTTTTAAGAAGCAGCAGAGTAAGTTATTGGCGTCTTTAGTCCCCCCCCCCCCATGTATTTCATTTTCCTTTAGCGAAGTCGTAAATAACGAACATCTGTTATACTTTTTTCATGTAAAATAATATTACGGTACTTAGAAAAGCATAGAGAGCATTTTAAATGATTATTTGGTCTAGATTTATGAGTATTCAATCAAATGAAGCATAATGAGAAGAATGAACAATAGAATGTATCAGTTTTTTTTAAATTTCTTTTGTCATGAAATCATTTTTGCATCATACAAATAATTCTCTTTATTAAAAGTTGTAGTTTTTATGCTAGAATATAATCGAACTTTAGATCAAACTCATCCCGGGTTTCAGAAACGAAGAATAAGGTAAGTGATACTTTTTTTTTTATTTCGTAAGAATTTGAAATCGAAAATAAAGTTACAGTGTTCGTGTCTTTCTTAGTGTTCGTTTTTATTAATGTTACCTGGTTATCTGTCGTCATAGATTTCCCATTGTAATAAATATTATAAATGCTCTCTAATGTTTTACATTATTTAATTCGTTTACTCAAGACTCCGGTTGATTCTGTATTCAGTTATAAGTTTAATAAAAAATATTTTTATGTGATGTGTAATGGTACATTATGTTATGGTTTTGCAATCCTTTGTATATATATACTAGAAAAGGTTGCTTTTACCAATAACAAATCATACAGAAAAAATTGCTTTCACCAATAACAAATCATGTAGAAAAGGTAAAATTTAATAGAAATATAATTTTTTTCTTACATATTTCATGAATTTGTTAACTATCATTTAAATATTGAGCGTGCAAAAATTCGTTAATTTTGAATTAAAATTACGTAAGATCAGAGGCGGCGTAAAGCGTGGGCGGTGTGGGCCACAGCCCATGGCCTCGCGATGCATAGGGCCTCGCACCTAAAGCCGAAATAAATTAAATGAAAAGTAAGGAAAATCCAAAAATGCGCGTCACACAGGGTTTTTTACAATTATTAAATTAGAAAACTCAAACTCTTTCTCTTTTTCGCCATAAGATATCAAAAAATCGATCTATCGACTTTTTTTAAAAAAGATATTCTATTTATCGGTGCTTGAAAGCATATGAATAAATAATTCGTAAAAATATTGTTTTCTATTTTCTTTCATTAAAAATTTCTCAACTTTGACGTTTCCGCTCATTCGTTCATATTTAGTCCGGCAACACATTAGCTTGAGTTAAGCTGCTATCGCCGGGAATCCCCGGTCAGAGACGGGCATAGCTCGAGTCTTCCCATCATTAGAAAGCCGATTAAAGAACAGTATACAGACGCAGCCTCGCTTCATGATTCTATATCCTATTATAAAGGAGATGGGTAAAGATCGGCCTTTTTTCGCCCATCGGCAAATTCATATCATGTATTTTTTTAACCCTGATACTCAGTCAAAATGAGAAAATGTTAGGTTTTTTTCAAAAAAAAAAAAAATATTTTATTAAACAGAGAACAGTTAAAAAAATAACAATATTAAACTATTTGTAACAAATGTATTCGATTATATTTCCATTTAGCTTTCACTGGCTGAATCGTCCCTGAACTATCCAGTAGCAGCGTCTTGAAGTGTATCAGCTTATCCAAGACATGTTGTGATTATGGCGCCACAGTGTCCGAAGTACCAAAGTCAGATGCAACATGTGCGCAGCAGCCAACAACTCTAGCACCAACTTTGCTCTGACAATACCATTCAATGTTTGGATTATGACCTATTCCTGTTCTTATCCATATTTTACATACTTTTAAACTTGCGTGTCGTGATCTCAACTGGAGTCGAACAACTGAGGAATCTTCTCGATTTACGCAAAGAGAGTACAGCCCCGATTGATTAAGGTGTTCGTGAGTGTATGATCGGCTTTGCTTAAGCAGATATATCCCAAGACATTTCAACATTGACAAGATCGACTTTTTTATGTCTTTTAAGAATAGAGTATTTTTTATTAGAAATAACACGATTGTCACTTTCGGTTTTTAACCACTTTTTACAAGAATCGCACTGATTTCCAGACATTATTTTTTAATAAAATACACAAAACGCATATAATACAACGTAAAATAAGGGCCACAATACATAAGAAATATTTGTATTACAATATGACATGCGCGAGGTGAGGACACGGTGGAACACGCACGTTACGCGTATGAGTCTGGCCGATTCATAGACAAGCTATTTTGTTTCGTATCACATCAACGCGCTCGATGCACCAAAACAAATGAATGTCATTTTAAACGACTTATTATTGTAGTATATGAGAGACCAAAAATATAGTGGTGCTTAAAGCGCTTAACAATTTTTTTTAATGAAAGTTTAAAAAAGTGCTTAAAATAACAATACTCAACGAATTTGCCGACTATTTTTTTCCTTATTATTTTAGAATAAAATTAAAGATCTATACCTAAAATTCACATAAATATAATAATATAGCTCCAATAAATACTTTGAATTTTTTCATAATTATGATGGGCGAAAAAAGGACGATCTTTACCCACCTCCTTTTAGAAGTATTTGATGTGAGAATAAATAATAGTCGAACTGGGCAATTTTCATAGGAACTAAGAGAAAGAGAGATAGAGGTAAAGAGAGGAAATGGGAATCTGGTGCAGCAAAAAGAAAGGCAGAAAAAGTTACATCCAACCAGGTTTAAAGTTCAGGTATGATGAAATTTCTCGGTCACACTAAATCTGGCAGTATAGAATCAAATTAATCGGTTTCTCCGACTTCTCAACAACATTTATTCGTATACGAGTCTCCGTTGAATTTGGAAGTTACTCCAGATGCTCCGACTATTGAAACCGAACGACGAAAATCGGAAAGAGAAATGGGATCAAAAGTTTGCCAATCATAATCTCACGTTGTGATTTCTGTGTTCACGTTGAGTAACATAAGTCACAATCAAGAAGAAGAGATTGAGATTGGTTCTTCGCCTCTGAACAGATATGCCAGTGACATAGTGAAACAAGCATTTTCCAGTTTAGTCCCGGGATTGTGTACGTTTCCCACGACAGAGACTCATCGATTCTGTAGTATTTCAAAGGGGTCCCACACAGGAGTTAAATAACAGTGGTGAATATTAATCTAAAAATGATCAGAAACTTTGTGGTGACCTGTAGCCACCCCTTACATTAATACCTTTCTGTCTATCTGAAAACCCAGCTAGATGTGTTGGAGAAACTAAATGATCGGAAGACATTATTCCTATTCAAACTTATTTATTGATTCTTATCAGATATTATGAACAGACACAACACAATTCTAATTAAGGTAAATAAACGAGAGTAGAGTGCAGAGTTGAGATATAAATACAAGCGGGGAAAATATTACAGAATTTCAACTGAATCTAGAACAGCTTAAACGCGCACAATTACAACTACGCCTCACACTAATAATCAGAATTTACTTAACCAAAATCACTATGTTTTTTTTAATTTTATAAACTCTTTTCTTAAGCCACCAGAGGGCCTCGCGAAATGTATCTTGCCCACATTACGTTCTGGTCTCGCGCCGCCAATGCGTAAGATAACGAGAGTTCTGTAGCAAAGCACACAAATAGGCAGAAAAAGTGTGCGTTCACTATTTGAGTATTCTTGTCCTGGAATTTTTATCAACAGGTGTTATAGCTTAACAAAGTTTTGGCATTCAGTTATGAAGTAAAATAGCTTAAGAAAGTTGTAACGCAATAATTTTTATGTTTTTCGGAGATACGAAGCAATATTCAAGGACATGGAATATAAAAGAAAGGAAATTAGAATCAGTGAGCTAAATATCATTGTGAAAATGTGGAAAGATGGAAAAAGTCGTCGGGATGTAACCAGATCCATTGGATGACAGGATTCATCTATCCAGGGTGTTATTAATAACGTTAAAACTACAGTTTACACATCCAAACCTCGTTCAGGTCAGAAATCTTTGCACAGCGCTTCAAAAAGAGCATTTAGAACCAACGGTACAGCAACGGCGACGGTGGTGTCATGGTGTGGGGGTGCATGGCGAGTAATGGTGTTGGAAAGCTTACATATCCAAACCTCGTTCAGGTCGCCCATCTAAACTCACAATAAAAGGAAAACCAAGTATGATATCCTTGTTAAAAAAAATCCTCCTTTAACTGCAACTCAAACAAAAGCAGGCATTCACGAGAAGTTTAAGAAAAACATTTGTGCGGATACTGCTAGAAAATTCTTGAAAAAAGTAGGATACCGTAGTCAAATGGCTTGCAGAAAGTTTTATATTTCAATGACCAACTGGCTGAAACGGATAGTTTTTGCAAAAAAACATATTCATAAGCCTCTGGAGTTCTTGAGGACTGCGATATTCTCCAATGAGAGCAAATTTTGCATCTTTGGCATAAAAGGTCGTAAATTGGTATGGAGAAATCTTTGCACATTGCTTCAAAAAGAGCATTTAGAACCAACTGTACAGCGACGGCGGCGGTGGTGTCATGGTGTGGGGGTGCATGGCAAGTAATGGTGTTGGAAAGTTGGAGTACATCGAATCAATTATGAACAAATATGATTATCTCGATGTCCTAAAAACAATTTAAAGGAAAATGCCACCAAACTCGACCTAGGATTGCTGTTTCGTTTCCAACACGACAACGATCCTAAGCATACCGCTGAGATTGTGAAGCTTTGGCTCCTGTATAATTTCCCAAATCAACTGCATACGCTCCCGCAGTCACTTAGTCTGAATCCGATACAAAACCTATGGAATTTTCTGGAGCGTAGAGGATTCGTCAACACAATATATCTAGCAAGGATATGCTGAAGAGTGTTCTTAAGGACGAATTGAAAGAAGATAAGCTCTGAAGAAACCACTAGATTTGTTAATTCAATGCCGAAACGACTTTAGGAGATTTCAAAAGACGGGCTATTAAATAGCTAGTATCCTTTTTAAATAATTTTTATAGTTACTGCTACAACAGTGAACGCAGATTTTTTCTACTTGACTTTTGTTGATATCGCTACAAATCTGTCTTTATTTTAAAAGCTAGGAAAGCAAACCGAGTTTACTTTTGTTTTATTCTCAATACTTGGAATAAACTAAATAAAATATAATTAAAAAATTTTTTTTTCAAATTCCGGTTTTTAAGTTTTTCCCCCGTTGTTTATGTAAGCAGCAGTAGTAGGTGAACGCAGACTTTTTATAGCAAATATATATATAGTCAAAATTTCTCTACAAGAGAGAGATAAATAATCATTAATCAAAACTGAAAAAAATTGAAATTGCAAGATCCAGACAATAGATTTTAAAACGGATGTATGAAAAATTAAAATAATAGAGTTAAATATAAAAAAAATATAAAAGTATGGATGCTTCATATTTTTAACATTGCTGATTGAGAGGACAGCTATATATAAAATAATTTAAATAAAAGTGGAGTTGAACGTGTTTTGTGGCCAGCTAACCTTCCCCCATTCTGTTGATAATACTGTGCAAAAACCTATTGAAAATAATGGATAGAAAAATCTAAATCCATTATGAGGAAAAGGTAACTAACCTAAAAATTGTATATATATATATATATATATATATATATATATATATATATATATAAGACCCGGCTCTCTGGGCCCAAGACCTGACCTTGCGAGGGGGCCCAATTAGGGTTTGTAGCCCCGGGATACCGGTGGTTTTTCAAATCCAGTGATTTAACTTTTGTCTGAATTATATTTTGAAATTTTTTTTCAAAGTATTGTGAATCTGGTATTACATTTAATGTATCTTACTTTTTTTTGTACTGCATACGTTTAATGTCAGTTTCCATACGTGTTGAGTCTTGAAGGGTTCTAGGAGGGTGTGTTTGTTAAACCGTGAAATTTGATATGTTTTCTTTTATATTTGCTTCTGTAACTTTCTCTCTATCGCGAGTGGGGTCAGAAAACGGACATTTCTCCCAACCTTTAGGATGTCCAGTGTCAGCTAAGTTGGACAGAGGCAATTAAAATTTTTGGAAGATGTCTAATAGATGTCTAGTTGGGTCTTCAGCCCCGGGATCCCGAAATTTCGAAACCCTAGGATCCTGGAATTCCAAAATCCTGGGGGGGGGGGGATGCCGGTGTTTTTACCGATCCTGAAATCCCGGGATTAAAATAACTATTTCCGCGATTACTTATTTCCAGGATTATTAATTTTTGTATAAATTATATTTAAAAAAATTTTTCTAAAAAAATTTTCCAAGAATTATTTTTTTTTTTAAAACTTATATTTTGTTTATGAAACATGTACGTAGAGTATAAGTGTTTTAGGTAAAAAATATATATATACACAGCTTTGATTTCTCGTATAGGAGAACGTCGCACAGATCTAAGTGACTCACTGTAGTGCTTACACAATAATATAAGCATCATCACAAGAATAGATTCTGTCACGGTTCCTTCTTCAATTAAATGCCGTTAATTAATAGCAGACCTGCTTGGAAGACTTGAGACACTTCAAATCCCATTGCATTACTAACAACTCATGCAACTGGATCTTCAATTTCAAATGAGGTAACCCTTGAAATTGATACACATTCTGATTTAATAACTGGATGAATTTATATACAAAAACCATTATGTGTAGCAGAAGAACTAAATATAAAGTTATCAAAGAGGTATATGCTCCAATACAGTCTATTAGATTTGAGACACTGTCATCAAAAATTCAAAAAGAAATGTCTCTTTTTTGAAAATGGAGGGAGACGTGGTGACAACCTGAAAAGAACATACTCCTATTTAATGACGATAATACCTAGTAGTAAAGAATCGGAACGTGCATTTTCTTCAACAGAACAATTTGTAACAAAAATAAGAAGCCGTTTCAACTATGAAACGCTGGAGGAGCTGTGTTTTTATAAACTTATTTACAGAAACACAAAAAATGCTTTTTTAAAAATTTCATTATATGTACGATTTTTATTTGTTTTTTATGATGAATTAATTTTTATTTGTTATTCATTAAAATAATATTAAATCAATTTTTAATTTTATTTTCAGTTTTATCATGCGATTTCATCTATGCTAATATGAAAGTATTTTTAATAAATAGCCCAACCCTAATCCCGGGATTGAAAATATGACACGGGATTGCAAACTCTAGGCACAATTATTTTCCGTTACGCCACTGCCTCCAACTACCTTAATCCGTCTCTGATCAACGGAAGAAAATAATTAATACAAATAACTGAAACAGTGCGTTCACTACATTAGAGTTACAAATTTATTGAGTTTTTTGGCAAATGTTTTTGTTTATTCCTATCTGTATGTGGCAATACATAATGTAAATTATCACGTTTAGTGCAATCTCAAACATAATGCTGAAAACTCATATTACAGTACAGTTTGGTAAAAATATTATTTTTACTTTTCTGTCTTTTTTTTTATGAATTGAATGAAGATAAATTAATGAGAAGTAAACAAAAGCTATCTAAATAATAATCACTAATGCGCAAATTATTACGAAGGAAACAGTTGATGAGATTTAATTCCGATCTTTGAAATTTGCAAAATTCCCCAACACAATGTTATTTCATTATACATGTTTTTAATTTCACTAAGAAATCTGATGAAATTGCCATTAAAACTAAATGCATTTAAAAGAGTAGATTTCATATAATTAAAAATGAAAAGAGGGCATCTGTTTTCATTTTGAAATGGTACATAACTTTTTAATAATAATTTTTTTTGGAATGTATTCTCGGAAACTATATTTTTCACAAAGTTGTATATTCGAAAAAGTTACATTTCTTACTGAATTTTTGTAGCTAATGAAGGAGAATGCCAGTAAAATATTTCGAAATCTTTTATTTATTTATTTTTTGCAACAACAGTTGAAAATACATTATCTTCTCTTACAGGCCTGAAAGATATACACAAAAATTTGTTAATTTTTATTAATTTAAAATACCTCGTGTTACAATTCATTTAAATAAAAGCAAACTGTATTTAAAAAAAAATAATAAATTACGTATTACAAAATGTTAACGAGATTAAAAAATACGAAAAAAGAAAGTACGTAAGAGATTTTTTTTACTTATTTCAGTTAGTAAAAAGATTAACTGTGAGTCAACAATTTCAACTAAAATGTGAAACTTCGACAGGGATTGATTGTATGAACCGGAAATCTTTTTCTCTCCCTTGAGAGATTAAATTTTACTAGGCACCAATGATTTTTAAAAGATTTAAATCCGAACGAAATGTTTCTTCCATTTTCCTTCAGATTCCACTTCGATTGAGAATTTGTTCGACGTATCTGCAAATTTTACAAAAAAATAATGAAATTCGAAGAATAAAACGGTTTTCCCCAAAGCAGCTGTTCCGAAGAAGAGAGAAAAGAAAAAGCTGAAAGCGCTAATCTGTACCCGATCTCGCCCACCTTGACGAATATTGGCGAGATGATCAAAAATTTGGCAACCCTATTTCCTACCCTGCGGTGGTAGTAAACCGATGACGATTGTTTTCTGCATTTGAATCGGCTCGTACGGCTGTCCGACTGACAGTGCAGGTATTTTAGTCAGGTTTTGAAAATTCGTTGTATATATATATTGAGATTGGAGGACAGCCCACTTTTCTGCGGGCTCTTTTAACTTCGTTGCTTGAAACTTTCCATTCAACTTTCAAACTGAGGAACTCGAAATAAATTTATATATGTTAGACCATATGATTTTTTTAAATTATGGAAACGAATGAAATTGCCCAGTTTTGAGAGGAGCTTTTGAAAGAAAAAAAAAACCACGTGAAATACTATAGTGAAAATTTTCAATTTGATGTCATATCTGTGTGAAGAAATTGTGTTTTGAAATATATATGTCATTCATTAGAAATCTACTTCATTAGAAATCTACTTCATTAGAAATCTATTTCTGTGCATCTTGGATATTCCTATAATGTTTTATTAGGGTAAGTTTGTTTTTTAATCTTCTATAATACATATATTTATTATGCTGTGTATGTGTGCGGTTATTTGTTTCATACTGGAAACATTTCGTAAATTATTACTTAATATTTAGATTCTTTTTCTCATCAGATCTCAGAAAGCAAAATTTTACGTAAATATTTCATATAAAGTATATTACCTTGCTCTTGGTGTAAGAGAAAATTTTAATTAGTACATTGTTGCAGTGTATTTTTAGATACCAACATCTATTTTTGCTGGAAAATGCGGTTTTGTTAGAAATTTCCCTTTTGATAAATAGTAATTAAAATAAGTTTTATACAATAATTTGAATTAGTTGTTTCTTCCGGGAACGATCGATTGTGTATAAACGAACATGACTGGTGTGATTCATATGTTTTTCTAATTTTTCTTCCTATTGGGGGGGGGGGGGGTTGAGTACTAATGGAAAATATTTTAGGGACCTGTAATTTCACATATGCTGTGAGATGATGACAAGGTTTTCTTATAACTGGGGTACAAGATTGTTGATGAAAGACATTTTGAAGTTGGCGTCAATTTTTTAAAACAGTTTTTATTTAGTATTTTAAAATCAGGTTCTTTTAATTTGTGTTTTAAAAACAAATCAAGTGCAAAAAAAAAAAAAAATCACATATTTTAAATTATTTATTTTAGAAATTGTTCATAGTTATTGATATTTCTGCTAATTTGCCGAAATACTAACTATTATAGACGATTAATAAACTTTTATTTTTATATAAAAAAAGATTAAAAATTGTCATAAAATATGCTGTAATAAGTAGTTCAATATAAAAATATTTTCAGGTTTAATTACATAAATTCATGCACTTATGAGTTTACAATTAGTTTTTAGTGTGCATTATTTATGTACTCAAAGCTGTACGTGTAAATTTTGCATTTTGCTGTTAATTTTGTATAAATAATTACATTTTTAAAATTTTTTTATAGTTTTTAATCTTTATTAAGCTTTCTTAGTTCAGGTTGTGGGAGATCTGTGGTTTGAGTTTAGATTTGGATTATATAGGGAAATTATGAATCAAAAGTAGAAGATTGAAGAATAAAAATAAATAAAGTAATAAAATTTGACAAAAAAAAAAAAAAAATTGAAGAAAAATATTTATGCAAAAAGTTTATCATACATCTTCTTTCCCTCTAATCAGAGGATTAGAATTGCCTTATACTGAAATATTGTATTACTCTGCTTGTAATTTAGTGAAGCTATTGTACTTTCAGATGAAGTTTGATGATGCAACAGTAAAAAAATTGAAACAAATAACCTTGGCAATATGATTAAAATACATATTTTAAGGTTTTATGTATCAAATTTAACTCTAATAAACCTTAGATCAAGAAAGAACTTGTCTGGTGTGGATAGTTTGAGTAAACTTGAATCACATTGGAGATACAGTGTACAAGCATGGAAAATATCAAGTTGATTGTACAAAAAAAAAAGTTGGCATATCAATATATGCAGTTAAGTTTTTTTTTGTTAAATTTTGAATAAAGTAAATATTTTATTGCTAAATTTTTACAATTAGGTAAAAATAAAATATTTTATTCACATTTCACAAATATATTAATAGAATTTTTAAAAGATTTTCAGTTTTCTTTTTAAATTCATTCAAATGACTATGTTTGATAGCTGAAAAAGCCAGTTTCCAGGCTACACATTTTTCTATCTATGCTTAAGATTTTAGGAAACAGAATATATTATATCCCTTTTCAAAGTATAAAAATCTAAATTTTTTTTTGTAATATGTGCTTGTTCCAATGGTTTGGCTGAAAATCCAAAGCTTGGAATTATATGCCAGAAAAAACATTTCAATTTTGGTAGTTGAAATAAAATTATTAATGGATTTTATTGTTTGTTACAAAATTATTTAATATCAAGTTCCAACTTGCATCTAACCATTTTGCTGATAAACTTTTGCTCATATTTGCATGTATTTTTTATGTTTTAAAATTACTAGTTTCTTTTCTGTGAAATTTCTGCTCTCCCCTTCCCCCAATTATTTATTAAGAATGTAGTTTCTTAGTGAATTTTTGAATTATGCAGATTAAAAATGCAAATAATCTTTTTATAATTTATATTGTGAGCTTTGTGACTTGAATAATCATATTAACCTTTCTCAAGTATTTGTATTTTAATTAAAATATAATTTTAATTTTACAAAAAGGTTTTAAGTTGTGTAAAGTTATACTCTTAGTGCAATGTGAAAAAAACTCATTTTATTGATTGTTAAAAAGCATAAAGTTTTATAAGATAATCTGTATTATAATCTTGAATAGTTTTAATTTTTACAAAGATAATTTTTGTATAAAAGTATTCCTGTAAAAAAGAAATTTTCTTTCTTTTTTAAAATCATGCTTGAGTAACTGAATTGGTCTGAAAATTAGATTAACTTAAAATCAAAATATGCTATATTGAACAAGGTTGTTGTGCCCTTTTAAACTAAGTTTTTTCTTCATTACAAGAATGTTTATCTCTTTACTCTTGAACAATTCAAATTAACTTATTCTATGTCTTACAAATAATTTTTTGTTAAAGTTTGGTCTGTTATTCTTTCATGCTATCTGAAGAGCTATGTTGTTATTAATATGAATCCCCAGTTGAGAAAGATATATTTATGATAATTATAAGAAAACTCAGATGAAAAAAGGATATAAATATTTATAAATGAAGTGAAATTATCTAATACACTATTTTTTTCTTGATAAAAATCTTGTTATAAAGCAATGAAAGAAAATTTAAGCAGTATTAAAAATGAAAATATAATTTTTTTAGTATAAAAGGAAATATTTTCTTCATTCCACTTCTTTTTTGGTATTATTTAGTGGATACAAATATAATTTATAAGCCATTATTCAAGTAATTGCTTAGATATAGAGGCTTGAATTTCTCTCTTTTTTTAGATGTGTGTTTTCTATTCATTTAATTTTGTAAGAGTTATTTCTAATTATCCTTTCAGTGGGTCAATAAATGAGTACCAAGCTTGCTTGAGAATTAAACACTGAGGGTTTTGCCTCAGACTGAGCACCTGACCAGAAAATTTGCTCATGTACCTCAGTGACCAAGGTAACGAAAACTGAGATGGGCACAGTAGGCCCTGCCCTGCCATTGGCTGTTGTGCCACTGAGTTTAGTTTATTTCTAATTATGAAATTTATTTGCTGATGTATTTAATCTTTGAGGTTTTGAATAAAGAGCAAAAATTTTGTATGGAGCAAAATTCATTGAAAAAATAATCTTAGTTTCAGTAATGCAGTATTATAGAAAATCTATAATAAGTTTTCATGTTCTTTCTTGAAATATGGGATGGACAAATATTCATATTTAAATGACCTAGTTAAAGCATTCACTGTGTCTCTTCTATACTCACTATATTATACTTTCTTTACTTAAAACTCTAAACAGGTTCGATATAGCTCTGAGCAGACATTAACTATTTTCTACCTTTATCTAATCAAAATCTAAACCCATTTTTCTCAATTTACTCAAAGATCTTGAAGTTTCAAGACCTTTAATGAGATTAAAAGTTCCTGAACATTACACTTTTGATAATTTCTGTAAGCATAACTAATTTTGTTTTAATAATAAAACTTTGTTGTAGAATAATTTTAATGAAAAGGAATTTTTTCATTTTTGTGTTTTATGCAAGATCATGATGGTTTACATATATACATAAAATTTAATGCTTAATTTCATTATATACTTAATTTTCTTTTTCTGAGAAGAGAATCAGATCTCGTACTCTGTGTGTCACATTTTAATTGGCTGTCCAGTTTTTAATCATCACATCACCTTTTTTCATACATCTGTTTTATCCTTGTCTGACTTGGCAGGAGAAACTCCCCACCAAAATCTTTTTGCCTTTCTTTTCAAAATTGGGTTTTTATATTTAATTTAAAGTGGTTTTGTCAAACTATTTTAACTTTTATACTTTTTATATGCGGGCATGCATGCATGTAAAATATTAGAATATATATTTACATTTTAAGTATTTTTTGACATTGTTTTAAAATTTTAACAAATGTGTGGTGCAGTATAGTCAGGCATGGCTCTTGCACCAAAAAACCCAACACTCACTGACTCACTAAAAAGAGAATTTCCAATACCTCATAGAGAAATACTTTTACAGAAGAAAGAACTGAATTAACCTATATTGATCACAATACAGATTTAATTTTTTTGCCTATTTGTGTTAATTTAGGTTTCTCATTACTTTTAATTATAAAGGTCTTGATATTTTACAGTAATACTTTTAGGAATTTTAGGAAAATTGTGATTCTTCAATGCTTTGTAGATATCACATAACCAATTATCAACCAATTATTACCAATTTCAATGAATTGTAAAAATTCAATGAAATTGAATTATTTAAAAAAGTAAATCTCACTTTTTAAAAAGTTTTTTATACACTTCTAATTATTTCTTCTTAAAACAAATACTTAAACAATTTATTTTCAATCCCATATTCCTTTTTATAACCTTGATAATTCAATAAATGTATGTGATTAGTTAATAAATGATTAATTGCAGAGACATATGTAATGAAAAGCTTATACTTTAGAAGAGTGCTTTCCAATTTTTTATCACAGCAGTTTGGTCAACGTTAAAAAATTTTACTGCGATCCGCTGAGGGTGAGATGTTGATTATTTATATTTTCGATTCTTTTGATTCAATAACTTTAATTGCACTTAAATATGACTTCAGATAAAATGTGCAAAAAAAAAAAAAAAAATGAATGCAAAGTGAGAGATTTTAACATGGAATATAAAGTAATTTCCATTCGAAATACACAACAGTAAATAAAACGGAAATAATTTAATGCTCCTTGAGCGCCCATTTATAGCCTGATACTGGTCAGGGGTTGGGGAACCATTACTTTAGAAGATTTAATGTTTTGTAAAGAGTTTTATTTGAAGAAAAACGTTAATAAATTTAATAAAAGCTTCTACAAAGAACATTTTTCCCAATATGTTCAAGTTTGGTTAACAATTTCTTGTGAATATAATTTCGAAGTTAACAAGACACAACACGAGTATACGAACTGAGCAAACTGATATAAATTCAGGTTAAAAATCTCTAGGAAACTAATGTCTGGTTTTGTTGTATCCCATGTCATGCCGGGTTTGTTTTGAATCAATTCCTATTCGCATTAGTCATTCAGTTTCACATTACGGTTTACAATAAGTAAATAAATTGAATGGACTATTTTTAAATTCCCTGCAGTGTTTAAAACTCATGAACTGTAAAATTACAGATACTTTCTGATTAAAAATGCTGATTATGTATTGTGTTGAGAAATGTTAACATTAAATATTGGCATGAAAAGAAAGACATCCTTCAGAGGCAAAATAAAAAGTAAATAGAAATAACAAATTTCTCAAATTGTTCGAGTTTTAGTAGTTTCACAACTGTAAGGCAAGCATATTGAGTGAATTCGTAGTTTATTTCTCTGAGTATTTGTTATTTTAATGTTTTTATTTAAATTCATCCAATTCATTCTATTTACTCCATTCATTTCGTAAGAATAATCAATATTTTTTCCCCATCAAATATTTAGATTCTTATAAAATCTGATAAATTTTCAGGTATTTGAAAACACAGTCTGCTCCAAAAAGTTACTCACCTCTGCATTGCATTTGATTTATAATTTTTTTTGAAAAATATTAAAAACATAAATTATATTTTCATGGGTTATGAAACCGGAATTATAATAGCAAATTTAATAAACAAAGCAATTGAAGCATTTGTGTAAACACATAATTGCATTTTTGATAGGACATGTGAAAGATATTCCTGAACAAAGATTTTCCCATAGATATGGCTCTATTTCAAAATAATAAATACATGTTAGTTTTTTAAAAAAAAATTTAATTAGAGAAATTTTCTTTTGGGAAAGGTAACACAAGGATTCTTTAAAAAAATTAATAGCACTGTGAAATATGTTACAAAATATTTTTTGAACATTAGTATATTTAAATTTTAAGTATTATCACAAAGAAAAAAATGATTCATATTATACCGCAATAAATCTTTTCTATGTATGGTATTTAAAGTTCTCGAGACGCAATATCAGTAACCAGTTATTTGTTTTGCATTTCTTCCTCCCTTTTTAAGCTTAATTAAAGTTTTCAATATACTTCTGAAAACAAGTCTCCTTTTACAAACATAGTTATCATACTGACCTGTTGTCACAAGTTGCATCCCCCCCCCCTTATTTCAGACAACTAAGTTTTCGAAATAAAATTTGGTTTAAATATGAATTTCTAGTTTTACCCTTCATTTTTTTCTCTCAGATTTCAGAAATTGATGCATATTTGATACTTTATGGTAATTCTTTCCAAAATTAAATGTCCTTTTAAGTATCTATTATGAGTTATTCCTTAAATTGGAGAGTGATTTGTCTTGTAGAAAAAGGGATATATTTTTAGAACTTTATAGAGTCCATTTAATAGTCATTTTTCATTGTTCAACATTTCTTCTTTTTG
Organism: Trichonephila clavata; assembly: GCA_019973975.1. Classification (NCBI taxonomy): domain Eukaryota; kingdom Metazoa; phylum Arthropoda; class Arachnida; order Araneae; family Nephilidae; genus Trichonephila; species Trichonephila clavata. The sequence goes on from BMAO01011732.1 coordinate 268,009, forward strand.
GAGTATTTTGAATAGAGAACAAATATTAGACAGACACACATTTCTTAGATTTCTGTAAGAAATAAGGGTCAAGTAAAAGCATTTTGTTTACCTAAGTTAATTTTGAGTAGGTTTTTGAAATATTTTTAAGCATTACACAATGCTCTTAGAATCTGTGATCTGTTATTTTCTAAATGCATAATGTATTTAAAATGTCGAAACGCTGTTTCCTCACTTTTTATGTTTTGCTCCTACAGGTAATGTTTATATTTCTTATATGCATTCTCCCACAATAATGGAATGCATTTGCAATTAAAAGTTTTTAGTTCAGTGGCTGTAAATACATTTCAATAGTACATTATAATCACAAATTGTCCTACATGTTAATTTATATTGAGCAAAAACTGTAATGCTGTTAAAAATACTAACATTTTTTACTCTCATAAGTCATCAAAATATTGTGCATATATTTCAAAAATGGTTTTGTCTTTGAAGTCATTTTGGAAGTTTTCTTAAGTCAAACAATTTGTATAATTTTAAAATCCTCCTCTGAAGTTTTGGATATGTGTTTCAGAAAAATCTTTAGAAGTTAAATTAAAGTTAATTTTTTTTACCTTAAGTCATTAACCCCTTGCGTACCAAACTGCTTCCCAACATTTCTGGGAATACGGGGACCTTGATGTTACAATGCACATTTCATTTTTCTTTTTGACATTGATTAAGGTGCACGTTCGTTCGTGTTTCGTTTCGCTTTCTAAAGTTTCTATAACTATTTTTGTTGTTTATTTTTTACTTTTTTCTTGTCAATATGGCATCATCGTTAGATTTCAACGAAAGTGATACTGAATGAGAATATTTGCCGGAAACCGTTGAATACGACAGTGGCTCTGATACGGATTTACTTATGACTAAGGTGATGGAGAAATGGAACACAAAAATGACAATACACTTATGTAACGCATGTGGAAAAGCTTTCTGTCCCAAAGAACAGTTCAAATAAATTTTACAAAGATTTCTAATTTTTCTATTTTTTCAAATTTTTGTAACCTAGACATTTTGTAACTTCTATTTTGTAATATTATACTATCCTAATAAAAGAAAATCTACCTTATAGTGTTTCCTGTTCTAGTTATACTGATAGTACACATAAGTAAGTCATGTATCCACATGAGGTTACACAGTCCATTCTCAAGAAAAAATCTCAAAGCCAAGTTCCATGCCTTGAAGCCCCTCCTACTGGCCCGCCGCCGCTCGTTCAATAGCCATGCAGTACTTCTCAAGTATGAAAAATCAACTTCGTTGATTCCTCACATAGACTTTTTGCCGGATTGAGGGATTCTAGAAACCCGTATGCCCGCAGAAGCTTCCGTAGATGAGGTTACAGTGGGATTTTATCTTGTACATAGCATGTATATATCCGCTAGTGGTTACATGGTACGCAAGGGTTAGTCGAGAAATTTTAGTAAAAACATTGATTATATGAAAAGACAGTACGAGAGACGTTTCAAATTTTCAAGATGGATTAAGGATTTTTGTTTGAGCAAGTGGAAATATGTAACTCTATTTTTCATTTCATTGCAACTCCAATGAAACTTGGAGCTGAATAGTTATTCAATATTAATCTATCTGACAAGAAACTATAATTTAGTTCAACAAAAAAAAGTGAACTAGTAGTTAATTTGTTTGTATTCTAATTGAGAAATAATTTAATATTTTGTAATAAAATGGAATTAAATTTTTTTATTTTTTATAAATTAGTTTTTAAAAATTTATTAACGTTTATAAATCACTCCTGTAATGTTTTAGAATGTATTTTGGACCATACGTACCATTTTCTCATCTTAAGACCATATTTATTAATTCTGAATTTTATTCATTATAAGTTTAAAAAAATTCACACGAACGCGTTAGTCTAAGGGGGAAAAAAATGCTTGCGTGTATCTCTCAGTGTGAACATGCGGTAGAAGTTAACTTCTTTGGCTTGTATGTAATGAATTGTATAGTTCAGTTTTATTTAAAGTAATTTATATATAATTAACAAATTTATTATTATCGTTATTATTTAAAACTGTATTTAAAACAAGATATCAATCATTGGCATGGCCAAATAATTTTAGCACGTTTTTCACATGTTGTATTTTACAATAATGCAACTAATGAACTTTTTACTAACAGAAAGTAGTGTACTGTACCACTCCTCTAAATGTACTACTATTGAGCTGAAAAGAAATAATGACACAAATCTGTGTCGGCACTATAAAAAAGCAAAAGCAAAATCAGCGAAATTCAGGAAAACTATGGGAAAATTTAAATATGATTCGGCTCATCTAGGGCACAAATGCGACCAAATGCCGAAAACCCGAGGTCAATTGGTTGCTTATTGGCTGAGAAAAAGGTACGACAAAATATGGAACGAAGACGAAATTTGCGTCCTAATAGCGCTTTTGTTCCACTACGTGAAAAACTCGCTAAAAATAATTAGGATGGAAAAGGTGTAAGAATAAACAAAATTTTCATTTTCAATGCATAATACTAAAATTTTTTTTATTGTATACATTTATAGAAAAGTATTATCATTATTATTCTATTTCCATTATGCTTATGGGTGTTTCAGTACATACTTTTGTTATCAAAGTCTTATGGTAACTAAAATAAGAAATGTATGTTTTACACTCAATATCTCATTTAAGAATCTCGAAAACACTGCATCGATCGTAGTATTTTATTTTGTCGTTGATATTATTCTGTTATTTTGTAGAGATAAGGCGAAATTGTCTTTAAAAAATTCAATCAATTGTAGAGATTTGTCTAAAGCAAAACTGACATTAAAATCTCCACTTAAAATCATAGCTATTTTGTCATAATTTTTATTAAGTAAAGCAGAACCTCTTGATGTGTATGGTAATAATGATCGATGAAGGAACTCGATAATGTCATCCAATTTTTTGTTCGGAGTAGTATATACTGCAACAATTTTAATTTTTTGTCCATTATCGATTCCGCATTCAGCCAAGCACATATCCTCCACTGAAAATTGTATGGAACCATAAATATCGGATTGACTGACAGAAAAATCTATAGATGGAGTTATAAGGTTAACAGCATTGCTAGAATTTTGATATATCGCAAGTCCTCCTACTCTAATATTTGGTCGTTTATACTTCACAATGCAGTTGAAATTAGGAATAGATAATCGATATAAGAAAATTAATTAATGATATGGCATCCATCTTAATGGCACCTAAAGCATCTTTTGGTGCATTTGCTAGCCACAACAAGATATGGGCATGGGGACTGTTTCGATGCTGGAACTCTATTCGTTTGAAATAGTGCGCCACATAATATTTTTTAAATGGACTCTTTTTGGGAGATTGTAAGATATTTAACAATATATTTACCAGTTTATTAAAATAAATAGCGCACGTTACGGGGTCTTCGTTAATAAGAGTTACTTTCTCAAGGTAGTGTAGTTGTTCAGCATCTTCTTTTGACAACTCAGCCCCCCCTCCCTTTTAAATCTATATAGTAATTGAAGCAATTCAGTCCAGCCGATTTCATTAGCACTAATTGTAAGAAATACTGTAGGCTGCCTAATTTTCTAATCATTGCAAACAGATTTTTCTTTTAATCAGCCCAGTACCACATAGAATTTGGAATTGATTTAAGAAATACAAGGTTCGTTTCAGTGGAATTATTAATATAGTCTTCATATTCGATTTGTTTTCGAGTAATTTTTGTGTCTTTTTCTACGTGTTTAAAAGCAATCGTAAGTGAATGTCGAACTCGAAGTCTCATGATTGTATCGTCACATAGTACATGATATGGCGTAACAGCACGACCATCCGACCGTCTGAGCTCGCTAGTTGCAATCATGTATGGTGTTACGTGGTTTATACTTTTTCACGAAATTTACGAAATTGTCCCAAGTAAATTGACGGAAAAGACAATTCCTCTGCGTGCTCTTCAAAAAGCAAACTGTATGGAAGATTTTTTTCCCCCTCCTGTAGCGCGCGCGATTCGTAAGTACTTTTCCTCATTGCGCATTAGCATCTGCTGTTGAGAAGATAAACTTTCTTCATTTGGTATATGGCTCACTCATTTCATCCAGAGATTTCATGTCAAAGTTAACATCGTCGAAAAAAGACTTATCAATTTTTATATCGTACGAAATATATAGTGGAGATTTAACTAAAATCTGCAGCCTAAGTTTTATGGTACCTTAATTGATTATACCGTGCAAATAACTTGACTTATGAATTTTTTTACGGTTAATATGTACATTGATACAGTGATAGTCAGCAATATTTCTAGAGAGACTATTGACCATTGTATTGACCCAAACTGGAACATTAATTACTTGAGCATAAATGCCATATTGACCATTAACGTGTCTTAGTCGTCTAATTTGCATAAATGGAATACGCGGAGAAATCAACATTTCTGATACTAAGTATAATGGTGGTAAATTTTCAGGTTTCTTTGGAAATTTGAATCAGCTATAAATTGCCATAGCTGGAATATTTTTCTTGTTCAAAGATTGGCTACATGTATTACAAATGGCAATATTATCCTTATGGAGATGTGGAAATATAACTCTCAAAATTTCTTCATGTTCGGAAGATGGTGATTGAGAATCATTTTTAAACTATAGTCTTTCTCAAACTGAACAAATACAACCAAACGGATTTTCAACAAATTAAATTTTGAATTCTTCATGAGCAAGTCGATGACGATAAAAATCGCTGTAATTTGACAGCGTAGCATCTTCACTTCCTTCAACATATGGTACGGTTCCTGAACTAGTTCGGACTCAACGACATTTATTCTATGACGTCTGTACTCTCGCATACGCTCAGCTGATGTTTTTCTACGTGTCGCGTTGATATCTTGACAAGGTAATCCGACAAATTCATGCGAACTATTTAAATTGTCATCAACTAGTAAAATTTCATCTTCTTGATGATGAACAACTGAAGGAGAATCACTAGTTGATTGAATGCGAACTTTCTTTTGGGTTCTGTACTCTCACATACGCTTAGCTGGCGTTTTTTTTTTTTTTTTTATCTTCGAGGTTCTTTTGCTGACTGACTTGAGAATCATGACGGTGATGAACATCGATTGGAATGATTACAACGTGTATCTAATTATTTTTTTGATTTGGAATAGCATTCTCAGTAGATTCTGCCATTGTAAAATCTGGAAATTCTTTAATTGCATTATAGTAAGTTATATAGGTCATAATACTTTTTTGTAGAACTTGTAATTTAAAATTTAAATCAAACTATTTATTCAATATTTTTAATGAAATATGTGCAATTATATATATATATATATATAATGAATCTCCAGCCCTTCAAGTGTCAGTTGGGTAAACTTCATACCAGGACAATTCAACCCACCTCCCTTATAAGAACTTTGACTGCTACTTTCGCCGGACAAAAAGAGACACGTGTACTAACGACTCGCTCGCTGCTGATCAACGCGGAAGGAGATCTCGTCTTGTCATGGCTTGGAGTACAGACGGTTTTGCTGAATCTTGAAATAAAATATATGATAAACTCTGTCAATCTTAAGAATTACTCCAACCCCCCCCCTGATATATATATATATGAACTAAGAGGGACAATCTATTTCAAACGAATTAATATACTTATTTGTAATTTTTTCCGAATGAATTTAATAGTTATTCCATATTTATAACATTAATATTTGATGTAAATTATTTTTATTTGTATACGATAAAATTGATCACTCAGTGTATATATAAATAACTAGCTGTTACCCGCCCGCTTCGCTGGGTATTTCATGATGTTTTATAAATTTTTACTGCTTATATATATGTATAAATTATTGATATCTAAGTCCTAGCATTAAGAATTCGATTGAATTGAAAAATATACTTATACCTGTAACTGTCACCTGTTGATAAAAAAAAAAGGGCAGAACGCATCTAATTTGTATTTTCTAAAAATCTCTAAAATTGAAGCATAGAATGATGTTTGCTCTTTCGTAACTCAAAAACCAAGTGGATTCCCGCAAAACCAATTTTCGGTGGATCTCTACTCCGTAAATTGAACATGCAAGCCAAATTTCAAGTCTAAATCTAACAGAAAAAAAAACAAAAGTTTTACTATAAATATCCCCGTAATCCCGCTGAGAGCCGTTTTCCAAAATAACCGCTCTTAGCGGATTTCAATTCAATAAAAGAAAAATGCAAACCTAATTTCATTATTATAGTCCTTGTAGCTCGAAAAAAGTAATTTTTTTTGTCAATACGTCCCAGTAACCCCTTGCAACCCCCCAGAACTTGATTTGCTTAAAATTTATTGTTAGTGGATCCCTATTCAACAAAAGAAACATGCTTAACAAATTTCGAGTATATGGGTCTAACAATTAAAAACAGGAATTTTTTCTGTAACTCCTCTTGACCCCTCGCAAACATCTTTAGGGGTCAATTTTCATTTTACTCTTTGTTAGAGGAACTCTATTTCATGAAAGGAACATGCCTACCAATTTTCAAGCAGGATAATCAAATAGTTTAAAATGGAAATATTTATCAATTACGCCTCTTAATCTCCCGAAATTAAACTTAGTAGTTCATATTCGCGAAACCCATTTTGTAGCGGTTCTCTACTTTACGAAAGGAATCTGCTTATCAAATTTCAAGACTGTACGTCTAATAGTTTAAAAATGGGGATAATTATCTATAACGCCACTTGAGCCCCCGCAACGCCACTTCTGGGTCTGTTTTCACAAAACCCATTTTGTAGGGGAATTGCACTCTATGAAAGGAATCTGCTTATCGAAATTTGAAGACTGTGCGTCCAATTAATTAAAAATGCAAAAAAATTATCAATAATGCCCCTTGAACCCCCGCAACACCACCTAGGGGTCGATTTTCACAAAACACATTTTGCAGTGTATTTCTATCCTACGAGAGGAATCTGCTAACCAAATTTCAAGACTGTGAGTCTAATAGTTTAAAAAAAGAAATAATTATTTATATCTGCCCTTAACCTCCCGCAACACCCCTTGGGGTCAATTTTCTCCAAACCCGTTTTGTAGCGGATATTTACTCCATGAAAGAAACATTCCTACCAATTTTCAAGCAGGTAGGTCAAATAGTTTAAAAATGAAAATATTTATCTCTTACGCCACTTATTCCCCTGCAACGCCACTTAGAGGTCTGTTTTCACAAAACCTTCTTATAGCTGATCTCTACTCTATGAAAGAAATCTCTTTATCAAATATAAAGACTGTGCGTCTAATAGTTTAAAAATGGAAATAATTATCTATAACGCCCCTTAAGTCCCCTCAACGCCACTTGGGGGCAATTTTCACGAAACCCATTTTTAGCGTATCTCTACCCTATGAGAGGAATCTGCTTACTAAGTTTCAAGACTGTACGTCTAATAATTTAAAAATAGGAATTTATAACGCCCCTTAAACCCCCCACCCCCGCAACACCCCTTGGGGTCAATTTTCCCAAAACCCATTTTGTAGCGGATATTTACTCCAAGAAAGAAACTTACCTACCAATTTTCAAGCAGGTAGGTGAAGTAGTTTAAAAACGGATATATTTATCTATTACGCCCCTTAATCCTCCGCAACGCCACTTAGAAGTCTGTTTTCACAAAACCCGTTTTGTAACTGATCATTATTCTACGAAAGGAATCTATATATCAAATTTAAAGACAGTGCGTCAAATAGTTTAAAAATGGAAATAATTATCTATAACGCCCCCTAAGCCCCTGCAACGCCACTTGGGGGTCGATTTTCAGCAAACTCATTTTGTAGCGGATCTCTACTCTCTGAAAGGAATCCGCTTACCCAATTTCAAGATTGTACATCAAGTAGTTTAAACATGGAAACAATTATTATTAAAGCCCTTAACCCCCCGTAACGCCCTTGCGTTTTGAATTTCGGAAAATCCTTTCTTAGCTGATGTCTACTCTATCAAAGGAACATGTCTACCAAATTTCAAGTCTGTAGGTTGAATAGTTCCAGAGATTTCGTGATCAGTCAGTCAGTGAGTGATATATATATCCTTTATATATATAGATTATAATTTACTAATACTTACAGTAGATGAACGGGTTAAGATAACTATAAATAAAAATTTTATCCACGTCTTATGTTTTCGATGTAAGAAGGTTTTTTTTATTGTCTTTTAACTGATAACTTACACTGTCATTGTTTATACATATATACTTATTATAGTTTACACATATACAGCGAATATGATGAAAAGATTTCATTTTTTTGTTATTTAAAATGAAGAAAACAATCAAGGTAAAATGGCTTACCTTGTCAATGGAGGGCTGCCACACAGTGATGCAAATCAAAGTCCATGAATAAAAAGTCCTTTTGTGAATTTTATATGTTTTTAATTTTTACAGCACACATAACAAAAATACTCGGGACATTACACGACACTACTTAGACTAAACAAATAACATTTATAAACATCTTTATCAACTTTAGTTTTTACCGCGTAGTTTCAGTATGTTTGTTCTACGCGTCCATTTTAATTCTGAATCAATTTGTTCCCTTTACAAAGGTGGCGCTGCTGTCGCTTTAAGAAGATGGGAGTTTGTGACACTCTCCCACCTTTGGATTCGAAGATGTAGAAGAATCCAAAACAGCAGTCACAAGAGTAAGAATAAATGTCCTGAAAAAGACTAAAAAACAGATTAAAATAACTATAAGAAATAAAATTAAAGTCCATAAAAGTTCAAATATGAGTCCAAAATTAGCATGATAAAAATCATGTGTTCAATGATAGTTTATGGATTATCAAGTCTCTTGGTTTGTTTCAAAAGTCTTCCATAACGAGAACGGAGCACTCCTTGGACCTCAGGGATTTGATCTTGATCGAGGCAAGAACCATTCTCTACATCTCTTTCTGTTGATGACAAAGAGTCAGCTGTAGTCACTTCTAGCGGATAGAGTTTCTGAATTGGTCTCATAACACTTCCAAATTGTGTTTTCACTTCCACTACACGCACTCTTCCGTCTTTTCCTTTATACAACCTTGTGACTTTACCTAGAGGCCAGTTGATTCTTTTGTTGTTGGTATCACCAATTAGAACGAGATCACCTTCTTTAATGAACGACTCTCTTTTAACTTTTGAATAATCTTTCAATATCCCTAGATACTCATTTCTGAAGCGGTTTCGTAGATCTTGACGCAATTTCAGTCTATAAGCACACCTCTTGTTCAATCTTTTTGAATCTATCATGTCCAGATCTGGAACACCAACCTCTCTAATTTCCTGGAGAAACATAGATGGTGTAAGTGCTGATAGTTCATCAGGATCCTCTGAGAGGTATGTTAAGGGGCGAGAATTAATTAAACTCTCTGCGTCGCATAACGCAGTGACCAATTCTTCTTCGTTCAAACAAGCTCTCCCCAGAACTTTTCTCAAAATACTCTTCAATAATCCTATCAGCCTCTCCCAGAAGCCACCCCACCAGGGTGCAGCAGGAGGACTAAATTTCCAGGAAATTCTTTTTTCTGATGCAAAATTTTCTATTTTTTCCCAGTCAATATTCTTTAAAAAATTGGCTGTGCCCACAAGATTCTTTCCATTGTCAGAATAAACAGTGGAAGGACGTCCTCTTCTAGCTATGAACCGCCGAAGAGCCAGTATAAAGCATTCGGTGGACAAAGATGACACCAGCTCTAAATGCACAGTTCGGTAAACAGCACAGGTGGCAAGCACTATCCAGCACTTTTTGTCAGTTTTTAGGAACAAAGGTCCACATAGGTCGATGCCAGTAACTTCAAAGACAGCAGAATCCCTGACTCTGTCTTCTGGAAGAGGAATGCTCACGGCTTCCAATGGACGGGCAGAAAATCTTCTACACTTGGCGCATTTTCTAATCACGCCTCGCACTGTCTTTCTGCTCTTAATTATCCAAAAGGATTCTCTGAGGCATGACATCAGTGTCTGAGTACCTGCATGTTCTAACTCTATGTGTTTACTCATTATCAATTTTTCGACCATTTGATGCTTGTGGGGCAACAGTACTGGAAATCTAAAAGTCTGTAAATCTTTCCTCGATGCAATTCTAGTTTCAACTCGTAGGAGATCATCATTGTCTTTCACAATTCGCAAGTTCAACTTCTCTCCTCCTGAAAAAACTTCTCTCTGTATTTCCTTCAAAATTACTCTTTCCGATGCTTTAATTTCGTCTGTTTCCAATTTTCCCTTTTTCCTGTCAATAGGGTTTCTTTTCACATTCTTACAAAATCGGATGACATATGCCATTATTCTTACGATTTTGTTAAAAGAAGATATTTTCTGAAAAAATGTAAATCTACAAAGGTCTAAAGTAGTAGTTGTGAGTACAGTTCTTCTTCTCTCGGAAATGACTATTTCCATATCGGGCTTTATTTCACTAGCTGGCCATTCTTCATGGGGTAGTTTTAACCAGTCGGGTCCCTCCCACCAATGGGATTTCAATAAGTCTTTAGGATTGCACCCCCTTGAGGGCAAATCTGCTGGATTAAATTTCCCTTGAAAATGTCGCCAAGCTTCTGGATCCGTCAATTTCCGTATTTCATTGACTCTGTTAGCTATAAACGTAGCCCAATTGTCTTGTTTCTTTATCCAGTATAACGCATTCATTGAGTCTGTATAGAAGAAAGTTGGCACGTTTTTTAAGTTAAGATCTTATTTTACATTGTAAGCGAGTCTGGCTCCTATGGTACACGCAAGGATTTCTAATCTGGGAATTGTAATCGATTTTATGGGCGCTACCTTTGACCTAGCCTGCAGTAATTGACAGTTAACGATACCCTCATGACTATTTCTTATAAAAATTGAAGCTGCATAAGCAGACTTGCTAGCATCTACGAAGACATGTAGAGTAGCACTCTTATTTAGTTCAGGTAGTTTTCTCGGGATTTCTATATCTTTTAGGTAACTTAGCTCATTAGCCCACTTTAGAAATTTTTTCCCTAAAATATCTGGAAGCTCTGTGTCCCAATTAATTTTCTCCCTCCAACAATCCTGCAAGATTAACTTAGGAACAAGGGTAATGGGACAAGTAATCCCAATGGGGTCAAAAATTTGACTCAACATAGACAATACGTTTCGTTTGCTAAGCACGTATTGGTTTTGCTCTTTTATCTCACAAGATAGGGTATCACTATATAAATTCCATTTAAGTCCAAAACTGAGACAATTTCCTTAAATTCATCAGACAGGTTCAATATTGAATTTTCCTCATTACTACCTGGTCGATTATGTTTCCATCCCCTTAGGTCAAACTGAGCAGAAGCCATTAATTCTTTAGATACCGTAATGAAGGAGTTTAACTCGCCGATAGTATTTACACTCGCAACGCAGTTATCTACATACATAGATTCCCTTAACTTAGCAGCTATTCCCTTTGGGATTCGTCCGCATTTCCTAAATGGTAACTGATTGTGGCAGCAAGTAAAAAAGGGCTCGCGTTCACTCCGAAAACAACACGACAATGTGAATAAACAATAAGTTTTCTTGGATCACCCTCCTCCCACCATAGGAACCGGAGAAATTTTTTATCAGAGGGAGCAACTTTTATTTGGAGAAAGCTCGTCGTATATCCGAAATCACTCCATATTTTCCCTGCCGAAATCTGTTAAGAAGCTTAGGGATCAATTCCAAATAATTAGGCCCTTTTCAATACAATCGTTCAGCGACCCTGAATTTCTTTCTTTGGCTGACGCATCAAATACTGGGCGAATTCTAGTGGTGGAATTTTCTTTAAAGACGGGTCGATGTGGTAAGAAATGGCCCTTTTCCCTAGCAAGTTCCTCTGGTTCAACAGATTCTATAATTTTCTCAGAGACCCATTCCTTAAATATATTTTCATACTCCTGTAAACAATTTCTTTTTTGTAAAGACCTTACGCAAGACTTTAATCGTCTTTCGGCAATGTTTCTATTATCCGATAATTCAGGATGAACCTCTAACCATGGAGTGACACCTGATATTACCCTCGTCATCTCTTCTTAATGAACGCACAAAATGATCCTTCACCGCTTCCTCAATTTCCGATTTCGACTGGGAAATACTCGGTTCTTTAATTCCCAGCGAATCAAGTGACCATAGGTCACAAATTCTCAAATCACTAACATGAAGCGATAAAAGAACTTCACTAGCGCTGCAACCTTCCCCGTTCTCCCATTATAGTCCATCCGAAATAAGTATTCATCGCAACGAGTCCACTTGGCAGATTCTTAATTTCCCCTGTAAACAGTTTCCCTGCATAGTCCGCACCTATCAATCCGTGGATTTCATTAACGTTACTTTCATATAAACAGAAGTTTTCATTTACCGTTAAATCACTAAGGTCGATTCCATAATTTTTAATTTCTTCTATAAGTTTCATATTTTCTAGTTTTGGAATCGGTGCGCAAATAGTTTTTTGTTCCATTACATTAAGCGCGCAATCGAAACTATTATCTACATTACTCAGATTAATAACATATTTTTTATGTTTCTCTTTTTTCTGCAATCCCCCAAACAACCCATGCACAACAGTTTCATGTCCTATATCCTTTAATTGTAATTTACGCGCCGCGAATTCTGAAATGTAACTACCTGATGAGCCAGAATCTATAATTAATCTAATCATATGTTTTTGTTTAGCTCCTGAGATCTTAACAATAATCGTTTGTAACATCACTCGCTTTCTAATAGAAGCATTACTCAACACGCTGTCATTATTTTCTGTTTTTGAAAAATCCTCCCGCGCTTTTCCTTTTCCCATGCACATTACAGTCACGTGCCTCCCAGAACATAAATCGCACTTAACATTTGCCCTACAAGACGAAGAAAGATGGCGTTTTTTATTTTTATGATTCAAGCACCTAAAACAAGAACCAGCTCGCTTACATATTTCTACCTTCTCTTCCAAACTTAAATGATTATTTATACAAGAGACTGCAGCATGTCTATTGGATTTACAAAATAAACAAATTTGATCGTTTTCAATTTTCCTAGACGGAACAGACTCATTAATTAACATTGATGCCGTAGGTTGGCGCCGATATTCAGTATGATTCATTTTTGTTCGAGGTTTCATTTCCGGAATAGAATTATTTATATTTAAAAAGGTTCGTTCTCTTGCAGTGAGTTGTGAAGACAAAAAATCTGTTAATATATCGATTTCGCAATCAGAAGTATTACTCGGCAATTTATTATATTCCAAAAGAAGGTCAAGTGGCAATAATTTTGTTAAAATGGGAACCAAAATACTGGAATAGCTATCTTTTTTTACAGATAAACTTTCTAAACTTCTGATATTTTTTTGTATATGATTAAAGAGGCTACGAAAACTTTTGACATCATTTGAGTTTTTTAATGGGCTGGTTTGGAGTAGTTTATCGATGTGTACATTAATTAAAACTTTTTTATTACCGAATCTTTCTTTCAAAATATCAATTGAGTGATCATAATGTTCGGCTGTTAATTCTAATCCGTCGATTAAGCTAAATGCAGAACCTCCCAAAAATGATCTTAAATAATTAAATTTATCAATTTTGCACACATTATCATTCTCGTGAATGGCAGATTTAAATGCATTCCAAAAATTTAACCATTCACTAATTTCGCCATAGAATTTAGGGATAGTTAATTTTGGTAATTTGATGCGTTCCTTTTCCTTTGTTTGTGTTTCGTTTTGGCTCGAGCTGTTTAGAGATATATTGCTATCTTGCCAAGAATTATTAGCGTTGGATCCTTTACTAATTTTTTGAATTAATTTTCGTGTTTTGAATCGCGTTCTGGTTATTTTTTCTTTATATTCTTCTATACTTTCAAATTCAACTTCTATTTGATCAACTTGAATCAGACTTTCAATTTGGGAGTCAATTAATTTTAATTCTTCGCCCCTTTCAGTTAAAAGTTCGATAGATTCTTCTAAATCCTCGACTGTTATGTCTGGCTTTAAGATGTCACTTTCGATTTTTGTTATTTGTTTCGTTACTGCTCCTCGTAAACAACCGCGCTTACGTTTCAATTTATTTAGTTCATCTGAATCAGTTTGACTTGGAGATTGTAATGCCATTTTTGTTCACTTCAGTCTATACAAAGTTATTTTAAATCGTGAAATTTATATCAATAATTGTATAGATATCAAATATATCAATTTCTCAAAAGATTATTATGTGCGAGAGTCTTTTGTTTTCAAGCATGCAAAATATCATATAAAAGTTATTCTTTTGCACATATAAATAAAATGTTCACAAAGTACTTTTTTAAGTGGCAGTCCCTGTTCGGGCGCCAGATTTCATTTTTTGTTATTTAAAATGAAGAAAACAATCAAGGTAAAATGGCTTACCTTGTCAATGGAGGGCTGCCACACAGTGATGCAAATCAAAGTTCATGAATAAAAAGTCCTTTTGTGAATTTTATATGTTTTTAATTTTTTACAGCACACATAACAAAAATACTCGGGACATTACACGACACTAATTAGACTAAACAAATAACATTTATAAACATCTTTATCAACTTTAGTTTTTACCGCGTAGTTTCAATATGTTTGTTCTACGCGTCCATTTTAATTCTGAATCAATTTGTTCCATTTACAAAGGTGGCGCTGCTGTCGCTTTAAGAAGATGGAGTTTGTGACAACGTTCTTATTTTAAATTGAGCCCCTGATTTCTCGCCTTTCATATTCACTCCATTACTGTAGGCCTGCCCCCGCATATCTCGCAAATATAGCCCAAATTTTTTAAGTTTCTCAACTATTAAATATGAAAGTTCTCTTCCAGTTAATCTTTCAACTAGAATAATCAACCCCCCCTCCCAAAAAATAAACTAGCATTAGTTTTAACGATAATTTCGTTAGAATTAGATTTCTCACAATGCATGTATACCTTACCATAAATGCTATTTGTTCGATCTTGCTGGCATCAGGGTCGCAATCTAAAATTATCGAACAATATTTAGCTTGTTTAATTTTATGTGAACAATGTATAATTTACTATTCACATATAAAAGAGAAATTATCTCGTTCTGAATATTTTTCCCTAGATAGTGTACTTTAACTTCTTCCAAATTTTCCATAACAAAAATAAAGTACTTTTAAAATTTGGTCCAAATGCCGCCCGGACATGGGTCCGGTTTGTCCGGCCTAGAGCCTTCTAGGCTGTCACCTTCATATTAAGTTGATATTTAAAGTATTAAAATGGTTAAGTTCAGTACACATCTACTGTGTAAAGTATTATTAGGGAAGAGGCTTTATTATAAATAGGTTTATTTAAAGTATTCTCCCCAAATGCGACTCTCGTCTCTTCCCTCTGTTGTCTGACTGGTTCATCCTATTTACAGTGTTAAATCGATTTGTGTTTGAATCGATTAAAGTGATAAATAAAATAATTGGAGTTTATCATGTCGAATGATCCTTTACTTCCTTCCACGCCTTTAGCTGGGTCACAGGGCAAAAGGGATGTAGGTTCAGTATCAACTTTAGATCAAGCTTATCCCGTGACTCAGAAACAAAGAATAAGGTAAGCAAAACCTTTTTTCTTTCGTAAAAATTTGAAATCGAAAATTATTTTACATTTTTCGTGTCTTTCTTAGTGTATTGTTTTTATTTAAGTTACCATGTTATCTTTCGACTCAGTGTTTAGATTTTCATTTTAATAACTACTATAAATATTCTCTAATGTTATACGTTATTTACTTCGTTTACTCAGACTCAGGTTGATTTTGGATTCAGTTATAAGCTTAATGTTTAAATATTTTTACGTGATGTTTAAAGGTATATTATGTTTGGTTTTGTAATCCTTTGTAAGATCCGGCTTGAGACCCAAAACCTGACCTTGCGGGGTGGGGGCAATTATTTTTCGTTATGCTACTGTTAAATTTGCATGCTTTTTAAAATGTCAAGTGAATTGTTTCAGTGATTCTTCATAAGGACATTTTGTCATTTTGAGGAAGGTAATTTTATCTGCACAAAGAGCCGTGTTATAATATTGACGGGGAAGGAGAAACATTACAGTACTAATACATTCAGCAAGATTCAAATTACGAATTTGCAGGAAAGTGTCAGAAAAGTAAAGGGGCTATTGTGATTAAACGTTTTATGAAACTCATTCCATATTAATACATTTAAATTTTATGATTGTTATTTAGGAATTATAAACATATGTTAAGAACATCTATTAAATTTATTAATTTTAAATACTATTTTTGATAATTGCATTGAATAATGGATAATTGAAACATTACTAAAATAATGAGTTCACGACAGTATCACAAATTGTTTAACACATTTAGCCTCGAGGTAATTATATAATATACTGAGAAAAAAAAAAGTTACACACACAAAAAAAGTACTTAATGAAAAGCAAAACAAAACGAAAAAAAAATCTTCTGTGCAACGTTATTTGTGCGATATTTTACATATTCTTCATCCAAAAAATTAGAAATATCATAAATAATATCATATCCATCAAGGAATTATTCTTTAATTCAGTGAAAAATTTGAAATAATGAAAGAAAAAAAAAAGTAAAAATATACTAAGAAAAATAAAAAAGAAGTTACTTTTTGAATTTTGAATCCGCTGAAGACCACGGTTTAGAAGAGGGTCGCTGCACATTAAACCTGTCGAAGCTCAAAAATCTCCCATTGGTGGATTTTAGGAGAGGTGGCTGCAGCTCAAATGACGTCCTTGTCACTTGACCATGGTTCAAAAAGTACGCGGTCCGACAGTGCCGGCTAATTTCGGGCCTTGGGCGCAGAATATCTACAGGCGCCTTTGTCACAGGCGGATCGAAATTTATTACCAGAAAACTGGGTTAAGTTCAGATTCTCGATAGTCCTCGGATTGCCTTTCAGTGGGATGTTAATAAACACACTCCCGCCTTCATTACCCTCATAATGAAAGGGTACTTATAATGTAAGGGCCGTGGGTAGCCTAGTGGTTAGAGCATCGGACTCCAGACCCGAGGGCCTGGCTCGATGCCGATGCCATCAAATACCACCGAGTATAGACGGAGTACGTGCTCGTTAAATCAGTGGTCCGAAAGTCTTGTGGGCGGTGGCAGTAGACACGAGTGCAGGGGGCTGGAGAATATTTCCCTTCTCTTCAGTTCCATGCCAAAATTGTGGAGGTGGAGATAGGTGGTGTTGCCATCTATCGTTAAGAAGTCCAACCTCTCTCACAGGCAATGGCAACTTGCATTCCTTCCCTGCGGGAAGGACACAACTTATAATGTATGAATTAAACAGTTTTTAAGGATTAATTGACCAATTGAATACTAGCTAAGACAACATCCACTCCCACTTAATGGATAAAATGTTTATAGATCAATCCCGTAAAATACTGTAATCAGGTAATCATCTTTTATATTTTTTTAAAAAAAAGAAATGTATCTTATATTTCCTTACATTTTGTAACATTTTGTTTCAAAAATAATAAATTAACGCACGTCATTGATAGATTAAAAATTATTCAGTATATAATGTGAGTTCTTGTTTTAATTCAATAAAAACGGAAATTTTGATTTTGTAAACCAATTTTTTGTACGCAAACATAGGCAAATAATTTTTTTTTACAAAAACACGCCTTTACAAATGTGTATGTATAATTTGTTTTGCTCTCTGTAAAATTTTTTTAACCAAGATGGCAAAATTTTATTTAATTTTTGCATAATGTAAGTAATATCTAAGCAATTTTGAAACAAATCTAACAAAATTTGAAATTTTTGTGGATGCGCGAATCCGGATCTCTGAATCTTTTACTCTTGAAATGTTTGGACTCGTTATCGTTGCAGCCGCTATTCTCTCTCACTTTTCTTTTCTAATCAAAGCTGTTGGACGATTCTAGGTTCATTGAAAAACTTATAATATTTAAAAATGACTTTCGGTGATTTGAAAACTAATGCTGGATTAAAATCTCTTGATGAGTTTTTAGCTGATAATAGCTATATTGAAGGGTAAATTTGTCCTATTATTTTAGGATTATTTAGATTGAAATTTCTTGACAGGCATATCGTCTGACGTCATATCTGAAATATAGCTATTTTTTCCATGTTGTATTTTCACAAATTTTGCGAATTTCTATATTGTGATAAATTTGTTACAGATTTCAGCCTTCTCAGGCCGACACCACAGTTTTTCAAGCCTTGAAATCCTCTCCATCTGCAGAATTTCCACATGCTCTGCGATGGTACAATCACATAAGTCTTTCGGCAAAGGCATTACCAGGTATGCCATTATTTTGAATTTGTTTTTAGAATACTCTTATGACAAATGATAAATTGCTTTTCACTCAAAACGAAATATACTGCGATCTCACATTGAATAAAATTAAATATCTTATTATTGGTTGAGTTGGTTATCAGTATAATTGCGATCTAATCAGTCATGTTGAAATAAAAAAATTTCGGAATTTAGAATCATAATACAATTTGTTTCCATTTGTAGAATGGTGTGTCTATAAACAATTTTTTTTACAGCAATTAACCAGATTATAAAAGATTTCTCTGTTAAAGTATTCATATTTTTTTGACAACCCAACTTAGAAATCACTATGGTGAATTTTTAGAAATCGTTATGTGTGAACAAAAATAGGATTTTATCTTATTTTTTTCATTTATTATATTGAATTTCAATGCATAAAAACATTCCGTTGACACAATTCGGTGTCATTTTTGTGATTTTTTTTGTACTGAACACATTTAATTTGCAATGTACAACGCCTGTATGTATGTAGATTGAATTTTGAATGTTATGTACAATTTTTATACCATTGATCACAAAGATTATTTTTGGTAGAGGAAGAACTTTTGGCTTTACATTTTAAAGAAATACAGGAGTTAAATTGAGTCAATATTTGAATATCATAAATATGAAAAGAAAGCGTTCAGCAGTGAAATAAAGTAACAAAGTATTAAATTCAATTTTCATTTGCAATGTGTTGAGTATAATGTTAGACTTTCTGTGAACATTTTTTTCAAATTCAACAAAATTTACCATTTAAAACAATTGTAGAATGTTTTAATTTTTAATTAGGTATCAAGAGATGTGAATTCATGTGTTGCATTTATTATGATTTGCGTTTTAATAATGTTTTTGCTGTGAAAATCATTTAACATGAAACTGAGGGGAAAATATTTTTTTTGTGTTGAAGGTTTTTTTAAAAACCGTTCAAGAAAGCTAAGTTTATTAGAATACATTTTAGTTCCATAGATATGTATATATGCATGTATTTAACAAAAATTAATGAAAACATTTGAATTTTTGAAAAAAATTTTTTTTTTTTTTTTGCATTGTTTTGTTTAGCATCAAATTGTTTGATGTTGTCCATTTTGTTATTCATTTTACTGTTGGAATGTGAGTCTAAATAACTGTGCATACTTTTTATGATATTCCGAATGATGTGGGAACAGAGGAGCTACATCATTCATTTAATTTTTTTCATAAGAATCTGCATCGAGAATATTTTTTTCGCTTTGAACAAACTCCAAAATGTCAACTGCCATAATTAGGGCTGTGCACACATTATAACCTACTGCAAAGAATTTGGTTGAATTGTCGAATCGGCCACTTATCCCCTCAAAAGTTTTTTCACCAAATCTGGCAACCCTTGTGATTTGTATAGTAAGGGAGAAGTGGGATCACAGCTTAAAAACGCGCTAAATTGGCGATTTTTCAAAATTTGACAGTGGCTGATTCAACAGTTTCACCAAGAATTCTTCCGATGATACAGTAAGACAATCCAGTGATACGTAAACTTTCTCAAACAATCGATTGTTGACTCAATCTCGCACACAATATCCTCCCTCCATCTTTTTCGTGTTAAACGATTTTCATTTCCTGTTAACCAATATTTCATCTTGAGCGTTTTCACTGCAATAGTGAAATATGGAAAAATGTTGGTATGTTCATGTTAAATTTGTTCAAATATTTATTTCAAATTTTTGCTTAGAAATTTATTTTTACAAAATTTCTTCTCTTCAGCTTCCCAGGGGTTAAAAAGGACATAAGTGCCTTTACTCTAGCTTCCAAATCTGATTCAGCCAAACCAAACAAAGGTGCTGCAGCTGGTGGTGGTGATGACGATGATGACTTAGATTTGTTTGGGTCCGATGATGAAGCTGTAAGCATACTCTTCAATTTGTTTTATATTATATAAATTCTTCATTTAATTTATTCATAGCTCTTTTCAGTCTATGAATGTATTTGTAACAGCTATCATATATGTACATAGTAGATGTCATTCCCTCTTTTTCTGGTAATTTTTCTCTAAATCTTCTGTTTACTTATTACAATATTAGATCTAACATACTAGTTGTTGAAATGTTACATAGTCCCCTGATTTTTTTGACAAAATATTTGGTGTCTTGTTAGTAACCCTGTCAATCAGCAGGAAAAGGCAACCCGTTTTGAGTTCTAGCACACCCCACTGCTGTTTTTGGTGCTAAAATTTTTTCGCCAAATGGCGCCAGACTGAAAAATCACGTTTTTAAAAATGGCGTCAGAGACCAAAACAAAATGAAAAAAATATGGTTTTTAAAGTGGCGCCTAGGGACGAAAAATGTCAAAAAACGAGGCTTCTAAAATGGACAACATAGGAAACATCAAATCAAAAATAAGAAATTAATTGCAAATTTTTCAGACATCCATACCAAGATTCTATCAATTCTTCATTCATACAAAAAACAATCATTACTTTCTTTTATTCAAAAGAAAATCCGGTTGAATTGTCGAATCGGCCACTTATCTTGCCAAGGGATTTCTCGCCAAATCTGGTAATCCTTTTGATTTTTGTATCAGTGAAGAAGTCAGCTCGTGGTGTGGTAGGGTTGCTACTCCAAAACACAACACACAGAAAAGCGCCAAATTAGCGATTTTTCAAAATTTGGCTGACCAGTGGCCGATTCGACAATTTCACTGAAAATCAATTTGTCGAGTTTTTACGAAGAAAACATGGTTTCTAAAACTGCTTCTGCAAGAAAAACTGAAAAATCGTCTGCTTCTAAAACGTAACAGTGGGAAAAAATCGGATATGAATGCTATATATAGGCTGATGGAATAACGATCGCCATTTCTCTCAAACACAAATAATTTTCATATTTTGGACATCCATACCTAATGAAATATTTTCAATGATTCACTCATTTACAAAGCAATTATTTCTTTCTTACCTCCTTCATTCAAAAGAAAAAAATATCCATTCGTTGAGCTTCAAAAAAGAAAAACATGGTTTCCAAAATGGCTTCAAGAAGAAAACAAAAACTGTTGCTTCTAAGATGCTATAGTGAGAAAAAACATTGTCCAAAGTGAATTTATCGATGTGTAATGACTTCAATCAGCTTATAAAAACACAATTTATTACAAGTAAAGATTAACTGTAATATTTTTACACTCGTTCCGAGATTGGGATCACAGTCTCTTTTACAGTAAAGATCAGTTCCTCTAGACATCCAACTTTTAATGAGAATCACGTTAGATTGACGCTTCTTTTTATTGGTAAAAAGGGCCAAAATACTTCGGCTTCGCTGGTCAACTATAATCGTGGGTGCGAATGCAGTGCG
This sequence comes from Trichonephila clavata, assembly GCA_019973975.1. Taxonomy (NCBI): domain Eukaryota; kingdom Metazoa; phylum Arthropoda; class Arachnida; order Araneae; family Nephilidae; genus Trichonephila; species Trichonephila clavata. The sequence continues at coordinate 289,536 of BMAO01011732.1, forward strand.
TCTATAGCTAGAGAGGCCTCCGGTCAGTCCTCTCTGTATCGGTAATCGCAGCCAAAGTCCTTTGCTGTCGACTATAATTGTAGATGCAGACGCCGTGAGTTTCTTGCTAAATCGCTTGAGAGGCCTCTAAACAGTTCTCTGCAAAATCTCACGCCGGGCCTTTTAAAGCCCAGGTTGCTCCTGGTTCCTCTTTTCGGCTCTCCTTTGTCCCTTGTCTGTCGGCTCCTCAAACGTGGGAAAATACCAATGTCGGGTGACCGCCTCCTAGACACACCGTCGCCAAGGATGCGTGAGAAACGGAAATTCTCCACACAGGCCGGGGAATATGTCCACTCCTGGATTCTGAGGAATGGTTGTGGGAACAGAGGTCAGAAATGTTGACCCCCCCCCCCCTATTTTGACCACTTTTCCCTAGCAATTAGGGAAAGGAGAGCAGCTACATCACAGCTGAATCTCTCTTAACATTCTTTCTGCAGCTGTTTCTTTAAAAAAGGAAAAATCCACTCATTCCTTCACTTTCAGCTTTCTAGAAAAATCTCTTATACAACCGTCAATGGAAAGGAAATGACCATTGTCCAGATTATGGAAAACTAAATAGCATTTCGCTAAATTTTGCAAGGTTGCTATATTATGAACTTTATCGCCAAAAAAAAATGGTGGCATTCGGGGGTTGCGCTAGGACTTAATCGGCAACCCTATCAGTATCAGAGGCTTTTTGTGTTGTTTTTTGAACAGCTTTGAATGTAGTGCTATGGCCGACTTAGAATGTTTGTTAGAGACTGTTCTAGAATGGCTAAAAGTAAAGGCACAAGTAGATTTATTCTACTTTTGGATGCATAATAAATGATTAACTGAATGAAAGACTGATAGCATTGCAGTATTAGTATGGAAAGAATACGTGTTTGTTTGAGAGAAAGGGAAATATGTTTATTAATCAACCTGAAGCATACATTTCCAGTGTTTTTCCCACTGTTGCATTTTTAGAAATGACTACTTATACTAGCTTATTGGAAGTTTCTGTGGGCATACGGGTGACAAGTAACCATCAATCCCATATCTTGCAAAGAAGTCTATGATGTGGAAGCAACAATATGGATTTAACTTGCTGGATGTGGCTATTGTTATCCTAACTTATAAGAGTGATCTGAAAATATAAACAAAAGATAGAGGCTACTTAATTGAAAACCAAATAGATTATTTAAGGTCCAATTTTCCTACATTAACACTAAAACATCCTTTGCTGTCGATTGGACATCAGGACCTATTTAGTTTATCCTTTCCACATTTTTGCAAGGAATTTGATAATTTTTTGTGATTTTAAATCATTTTCCATGATGGTTATACACAAAAGGTTTTATGTTATTTAGGAGATATTTTAGAACTGTATATACCTAGAATGTCCACTTGATGTCATTTCGACACCAAAGCAAATATCATTATATCTGCAAAAGTTAGTTCACCAAGTAGATACCATTTGTAAAACAAACTTCTAGAAGTAATATCGCACATTTATTTAACCTTGAATGCGATGTTATTGGGAATACAGTGGAAATAGTCGGTTACACTAAAATTGTTGTGTCAAAGTGTGTCTTTACATAGTATTCGATTCTCTGCCCATTAAAAAAAAAATCATTCAATTTTCGAACCTTGCAAAGAGCTGACACCCTTAAATGATGGCTTATAGAAAAGGGCTAAGCCTCATGAAATTGCTAAATTGTTGTGAAAGCTTTTTGAGAAATAATTGGATGGTGGCGAGCTGTCTTGTTCTGATTTAGATTTGGATTAAGACATAAGATTGAGTAAAAGTGACTGCAAAGAATCGGAAGAAAGTGCTGGTGAAATTGATAAAATTCCAGTAAATCCAAATATACAGTTGACTCTCAATAATTCAAAGTTGAGGAGAGACCAATAAAAAACTTAGAATTATCATGAGGGTAGGAAAAAACTCCCAAAATACATGAAGATTAATTTTTTTTCTAACACATTTAAATTTGTAACTATGTAATAAAACAACAATTGTGTGTGTGTGTATACATGTGTATAAAATTATTTTAAAGTATTTCTAAAAAGTACATGTTATATACAGTGTAAATATTATACAGAAGTTAAAACTCCTGTATTAAAATAATGCATTTATGCATTAAAAATAAATATTAAAAGAATATATATGTACTGTACGTAATAGATTTTTTTCGTCAAAAAAAATTTTCAGTGTATTTTTATTTTATGGTGTTTGTAAGGTTCATATATATATATATATATGCATAGTTTAGATTTATATTTGTTGAAAAGATTACTTAATGCTTTATTATTTATTTTTGAAGGATAATGAGGCAGAAAAATTGAAACAGGAACGTTTAAAACAATATGCAGAAAAGAAATCTAAGAGTAAGTATTTTTGAAGCTTTTCTATTGGTTATTTTCAAATAATTTTTTGTCAGTACTTTCTTTTTCTTAATTTAACAACAGGAGATTAATTTGAGATTTGAAAAGAGGTATAGATATTTTATTAAGAATAATCTAAGAAAGCATGAAAATTTAAGAATTATTTTCAGTTGAATATATTTAAGAAAATATTTTAATCATTGATACCTGATTAGTTAAAATATAGGTAACAAACCGGCAAGGGCGGTGAAAGCTTTTATAAAATCTTGGTAGTCAATTGATTTTTATTTGTGTAGTGTTTTTCCCCTAAGATTCACCCCTCAGGGGGCTCACCTTCTTTAGGTGAGTACGGGTGTCACAATCCCGAGGTGCCCTAGTGATCTTTTCCTTTTCCCACGGGGTTTACTGTCTTTGGTAAACACGGGCTTCACGAACCCGGGGTACCCTAGTGATCCTTCTCTATTTTCGACCCTCTTTCTTGTCATTCAATTCATTCTTTCTTTCTCTTCCTGTCTAGACCACAGATATTAAAACAAATGTTTGGCGCAGTATAGCCGAAATCGGCTCTTGCGCCAATAAACCCCAAAATCACTCACTCACCCCTAAGATTCAATTAGATTTTAAATGCCTTTGTATTTGCTACTTTCATGTTAATTATGTATAGTTTGTATCTTATTAAATATTGCTAAAATTGTGTTTTGTTATTTAGAACCAGGCGTTATTGCTAAATCAAGTGTAGTCCTTGATGTAAAACCTTGGGATGATGAAACAGATATGGCTGAACTAGAAAAATGTGTTCGTACTATTGAATGTGATGGTCTCAAATGGGGTGCCTGTAAGTATTTTCTTTTATAAATTATAATGAGTTTAATTAATAATTATACTCTTTAATTTTTGACTTTCTTATCCTAAATTCTGTTTCAGTATTTTTTTTTCAGTTTTTTTTACCTATTGCTAATAGTACATGTAACAAAAGTTGGTATGCATTTTTGAATCAAAGCAATACTTATTTTTTTAAAAATAATTGAACTCAGAATTTGTACATTTAAGGAATTTTCAATAAGCACATTCACAAAAAGTATTGTATGAATACCAATCATGTTATCACAAAACCCATACCAACTTTTATTATGCATAGTTTGATGTACTTGTAAATCAAAATTGCTAGCTTTTTATGAAATTTTGAGCACAAAATCTGTTTTACATAGTACACACACACATAGGAAACAACCAAAAAAATTTGGAAAATCTTTTAATTAAAATTTTTTGCTTAAATCCTACCATGTCCACTTAAAGATTAAGAAATAGAAATTTTTGCAAAGTGAATGGCTATGTAGGTTTTCATAATGTAAAATAAAATTACTTTTCTTTAAGTAGGAAAAGAACATGTTTGTCCCCCCCCCCCCATCATTTGGTACAATAACAAATAATTTTGTTTGGTTTATTAAAATAAAATTTATTTGTTGAATTACATAGCATCCAATTAGAGCACACTTGAAATGCTTTAATTGTATTTGAGATATAATTTTAAATGTTTAATGCACATCAGAAAGTTATTTTTTTAAAGTTTCTTTCATCTTTGAATAAAATTAGGAAATAATTTTTTTTGCTATTGGGGTTATTTAGACTAAAGTTCTTTTTATCTTTATAATCATGATATATGCATATATATGTATTAAATTGCATGGACTGTTCTGTTTGGTGTATATTTGTTATATGACCTAATTTGTAGGTATGACAAAATATGTAATACAAAGATTTAATGGCATTTTGAGCTGTAACAAATGTAGAAATGCATCAAACATACATAAACAATTGTATGTTGATAGTCCTGTCGCGCGATTGCATTTCATTGTATATATTATTTTAGTACTGAATGTTAAATACAATAGGTATTGCTATATTTAATTAATCTATAAAAAGCAAAAGTTATGAAAATGTTCATTCTTTAATTGTTAAACTTTGTGTACCTGCTGAATTGATATTTGATTTAATTATTAAATTTATTTTTTTAGCTAAACTCGTACCTCTAGCATATGGCATCAAAAAATTACAAATTATGAGTGTTGTGGAAGATGATAAGGTAAGGTTTTGTGATTATTTCAACAATACATATTTTAAAAAATAGTTAAATATTAACTATGTACTTGTATCTTAACTGGAAAATAGAATTTTAATCTTGTAGGCATTATTTTCATACACTTTTGCATCATACCTTAATTTACTGAATTTAATTAATTTTCATTTATTTTTTAGTTTTATTTTCTGAAAGAGATAATTGTTTTTAATATTTTGCTCATTAAATTATTAAAATTTGCATTTGAGATTTTCAAAAGTATGTTAAATAACTAAGTTTTTTTTAATGTGGTTTTATGTCTAATGCATTTTGAAAAATATTGAACTGTGGTTATTTTTAGCTGCTGTTGATCACTTTTTTAAATATGTTGTAAGGACTGGTTATGTTTATATTGTATATTTTAAGTATTTTTTATTTATTTTTTTGCAGGTCAGCATTGATTGGCTACAGGAAGAAATAGAAAAATTTGAAGACCACGTACAATCTGTTGATATTGCTGCCTTCCAAAAGATATAAATGTTAAATATTAAATAAATTTATCCAGCATTTGCATAAAATTGATGTCTTCTATGAGTAATTTATTTTACATTTTTCTCATAAATAACTAAATATTCAGAATATTGATGGACGCATGTTCATACAGACATTGTATTCATTATTTACTCTTAAAATGTGTTGAAACAAATTTGATACAAACTACATTATCATAATTTTTTTTTTCAAAAAAAAAATTATGATTTTTTAAAAAATATTTTATTTATTTTCCTTTTTAATATGAAATAGTTTTGCTCTTAGTCTGCTCTATGTATAATTTATCTCTCCTTATTCCCACTACATCAGTTGAGTCTGATGTCTCATTTTTGAAATTTTGTGCTGGCAAGAAAATTGTTTCAAAGAAAATTCTCTGCATTTGACATCTGAGATTAATCTAAATATGCATATTCTATAATATATATATATAATCAATATCCCCTTCCTCATTTAATAAACTTATCTTTTGAAACATTCATCTAATTTGATACATTGTTTGAATTTTGTTAAAATGTTCACTCAAGGCATATTCTTTGAATTATAATTTGAAAGGACTTTTTTTTCCTTCCAATTTTATAGTGATGAGTATTTATGATAAAAGTGTTGGGAACAAAAAAAAAAATTCACATTAAATTGTTTGTTTTAGAAATACTTTGATTATTACTGATATCAATTAGTTAAACAGCTATACTAATTTTCCTCTGTTTTCATAAATTCTATGGTTTATGGAAAAAAATATTTGAAATAATACAGTTTTCAAAAAGGACTAAATATGTAAAATTACTATTGTTGGTAATCTGTTAATTGCTTGAAAAAAGTGTAATTGGAATTTTTATTTGTTTTGGGACCTTTCAAAACCTTTAGTTTTGTAAATATTTTATTTATGATTTATTGCAAAAAAACTTGAGAAACATGTATTTTATGTAAAGTTTTCTATAATCTTGACATTATGGGCATCTGTATAAAAATGCAAATAAAGTATTAAAAATTTTTAAGTAATCATAATTGAGATTAACTAAAACTGAATATTAGTATAAAATGATGTATAAAGAAATAATCAAATGTAATGTAATATCAAAACTGTACATATAAGTTTTCTTTATTTTAGACCAGAATGTTATTTTATTTCAAGGTAATAAATTTTTTAAACACTAAAAATTTGGATTTTTTTTTGTTTTTTGTAATAGATGTTAAACAGGAAAAAGCTTCTTATATCAATTACAGAAAAGGTATTGTTTTCTGTTTTATCAAGCAAAGTTAAAAGTGCAAAAAAGAAAAATCATAATTCTGGGGATATTTAAGACACTTTTCTTTATTTTTTAAGTAGTTATAATCTAATAATTTTTATATGGATAGGTTCTCACTTAATGATTTTGGCAAATTTTGCTATTACAAATGATAATTTTAAAATTATAACTTAATAGTTGTGCTACAGAGAGAGCTATTGACTCATTCAATCATTGTAAAATATGTAGATTTCAAAAAAAGATTTTTTTGCAGAGATTGTTTTTTGAATTCCAAGAAATCTTATGAATTATTGATCCTTCCTATTAGAGTGGACCCAAAGCTTTATGTGAGAAACGAAAAACTGTTCACAAAATTAAAGTTATAAACTGAATAACTTAACGTAGTTATCACAACTATTTAAATTATATATCTTGTTTATGGCTCAGAAGAAATTAAACTATTGTGTTAATGAATTTATTAATGAAGTATATTTTTAAAACAGAATTTTTCCATTGTGAAATCCAACTTTTGTTAGAATTAGGTACCGAATGGTTTCAAACGTATATGTTGAATCCTGTCAGTTCCAGTGATATTAGGAAGAAACTAAGGAATTCATGTAACTAGATCACCTTTTTTTTCTTTTTGGAAATGATTTATGTTTTTCTTGTGCTTTATCAATCCAAACATTTAAAAATATTGTATGGCCTCTTGGGTCTAGGTTCTTTTGTGTGTGTGCAATCACACACACAATTTTGAGATTTTCTGAACTATTGGTGGAAATTACAAAAAATTGCAGATTAACCTTAGGAATCCAAATAAGTAACCAAAAGTTTCAATTTACTTTTTTATATGAGCAATAAAAAATAGTTCATATTTTTCCTAGAAATATTACTTTAATTTTTTCTTAATGTTATTAGAGTTATGTTTAGATCACACACACAGGGGTGGCCAACCTTTTGGGAAGAGTGCCACTATTTGATATAAAAAAATTATGCTTGTCACTTCCAATTTTTCCAAATATTAAACAAACAAAAAAGGCGAAAAAATTGTTATTTATTAGCTTAGTATGGGATTTTCATGCAAATAGCCCATTTTTTAATGGATGTTTGTGTAGTGGTAATTTAAAAATATAATAAAGACAAATACTGCTTAGGTTCAATTTTCAATAAACTTTTTACTGGTTCAATGAGAGGTTCACAGTTAGGCTTAAAAAATAAGTAATTTAAAACATTTTATCCTAAATAATTATTAAACTTTCAGTACTTAATGTGGCTTTTGAAATTGTGCTTTTCCCCCAGTCATGTTTATTAGGATTAGCTCTTGAAGATGCTAACAAAATTAAGTTGTTTTTCGAGCATATCAGCTGGTTTTGAGGGAGATTTTGTTTTTATGTGTTCACAATAGGAAATATTTATTCACAAGTTGATTTAAATTTAGAGGGGTTTTTTTAGGTCTAAAATAACCTTATTTCAATAAAATTGTGAAAAAATTTGTATTTTTTCAATAAATCTTCGCGTGCCACTATTACAACTGTTCCATGGCACGCGGTTTGTCCACCCCTGACTTAGATGATCTATTGCAGGGATGGCGAACCTTTTTGAGACGTGGGTCAAATTTTGTTCATATTTTTTTAGTACTAGCTCGTGGGTCACTATTGACCATTTGCACCAGAGTTAAGTTTAAAAAATTTTAACTGAATATTTTTAAAACTAAACATCTTTAAATTCAACTGGCTTAACGAGTAAAAATAAGTGTGGTTTGAAGATTTAAAATTTTTTAGGGTTAAAAATTCTTAAGTGTTTGGTGCAAATGGCAATGAGTGTTTGAATGAATAAGAAGTAACGAAAATTGCATACAATATACAGGGTGTCCCAAAACGACCGCATAAATTCTGCACAGCTAAATTCCTCGTTAGAAGTACATAAAAACTGCCCAAAGAAGCGTTCCTGTACGATCCATAGTTTTCGAAAAACAAAGTATTACGTCACTGCCGGTGCAAGAAAAAAACACTTCATTAGACTTATCAACAACAGTATGCGCATATCGCGTCATGCATGCGCTCGCGCCGTGGAATGACGTTAAGCCGCCGTTGAACTGGTATTTAAAAGGCTGCTACCGGTAGTCTTCGTATGGTGGCCATATATTCCGTTCGTGACTACTGCGACATGTACTTGATGTACGGCCGATGTAATGGAAATACCTTACGAACTGCTAGAGAGTATGCCCGTCGATATCCGTCCCGATGTCAACGTCATCCGTAGGCTGGACGACAGACTGCGAAATACGGGAAGCGTCTAGCCAACAGCCAATCTTCACGATACTGGAAGACCGTGGAGCGGCCTGACGGTAGCACAGGTGGATGCAATACAGCACCGGGTAGAAGAGACGCCCGAGGTAAGCACACGCGCATTCGCCCGTGAGATGACTTCGAGTAAAAGTACTGTGCACAGGCTTTTATGGTCTGAGAGGCTATACCCATTTCAGTACACAATCGTACAAGGTCTGAAACCAGATGACTCAGAAGCGCGTGGCCTTCTGTGAATGGCTGTTGCAGCAACAGAACACAGATAATGGTTTCATTGCACATGTCCTGTAGACTGATGAAGCATGTTTCACTCGTGATGGGGTATTCAACCTTCACAACAGCCATATTTAGTTCCAGGTCAATCCGACTGCAGACACATCAGGAACGTTGGTCTCTTAACGTGTGGGCCGGCATACTCGGGGATCGCCTGCTTGGACCATATCTGTTACCTGAACGGCTCTCGGGACAGTCGTACTTGGTGTTTCTCAATGAGGTCTTAACCGAGTTCCTCGATGACATACCATTAGCGGCAATACAGGGACTTTGGTTCCAGCATGATGGGGCTCCGGCGCATTTATGTTCTGTACGTGATTGGCTGGATATCGCATACCCTGGTCGTTGCATCGGACGTCAGGGTCCTGTTCTATGGCCGCCACGTTTGCCAGAGCTTACACCGTTGGATTTTTTCCCATGGGGTCATCTCAAGGAACTGATGTATTGAGACGTAGTGACAACACAAATGGACTTAGTTGCTCGTCTGCATGCTGCTTGTACTTCGGTGGACCCCGCGGTGCTGCGACGTGTGATGACAGCCATTCCACGGCGTGCTCAAGCCTGCCTCGACATGCGCGGCGGACACTTTGAACATCTGCCTTAAATTGTGCATATACTGCTGTTGATATGTTCAATAAAGTGTTTTTTTCTTGCACGGCAGTGACATCATACTTTGTTTTTCGTATTTTTCTCATAAACTATGGATCGTAGAGGAACGCTTCTTTGGGCAGTTTTTATGTACTCCCAACGAAGAATCTAGCGGTGCAGAGTTTATGCGGTCGTTTTGGGATACCCTGTATGTATTGTGAAGTATTATTTATTAGTATGTATAACAAAACTGATTATAAAGTATTTAATGAGAAAACTGTTGCATTTTATTTTCAGATGGTCTTTTAGTATTCGGTTCATATTTCGAAGTATTCATTAGTTTAACGCAGTGGTCTTGAGAAATTTTATCGAATCATGGAAGCCTTAGACCTATTAGGGCTTTTGTAAAACCCATTGTATACTTCGAAGGATATACTTTAAAAAATACTTAATGTAGATCAACATGTTATATATGCATTTAAAAAAAAAGAAAATCACAGTATATCTTTCTAAAGCTTAATATTTATGTAATTTAGACGTTAATAATATTCGGTCTCTAAGTGCCACCTTCTCTTGCATATTTTTTGACAGAGATATTTTTATGTGTATATAAGCCGGCATTTTTGCGCAAAATGGTAAAGTCTAGCTCTGTTAAAGTTGTCTGCAGTCACATTCCTTTTTTTATCAAATTAGTTGGAAGAGTCAAAAATGAAGAAATTTTCACTGGGATTAATAACATGTCTGTTTTTATAAATACTTAAGATGCTTTTATAATTGAAGAGAAAAAATGTACTGTTGCAATTTTACTCAAGACATTTCTTAACGATAATATTTTGGCGTGATATATATTTAATATAAATAAGGAATTAATAATTGGTAAATTATTATTTGAAAATGATTTAAAATTAAAAAAATTGATTATTATAGGACATTAAATCTAAGATTTTTTTTTATCAAACGTGGCTACTGCAATGACTCATAACAATTTATTTACTGAAAGATAATATGAGCATATTTTTATTGATAAAATGAACAAAAAATAATTCATTCACAAACGATATCCGAAGACAAAGTAAAGCGATTTCAATGCAATAAAAACGTCAGCTTCTCTAAAGCGAAAACAGTGGGCGGAAGCAGAGTAATGCTTTGTACACACAATAAATTCGTCAGTTTTCTGAATAAAGACGGTGTCTGCAGACAAAATAAAGCTATGCGTCAGTATCCTAAGCAAGAATGGTTTCCTAAAACATGGTAAAGCTATGCGTCGGTATCCGTAATGAATGATGGTGTCCAAAGACAGGGTAAAGGTATATGGATACAATATAAACGTGAGCTTCCCAAGCGAGGACGGTCTCCAAAGACAGGGTACAGGTATGAGTCAGCATCCTAAATGAGGACGGTCACCAAAGACAGGGTAAAGATATGAGTCAGCATTCTTAATGAGGACGCTCTCCAAAAACAAGGTAACGCTATGAGTCAGCATCCTAAATGAAGATGATCTTGAAAGACAGGGTTAAGGTAAATGGATACAATCAAAACGTGAGCTTCCTAAGCGACGACGGTTTCCTAAGACAAGTTAAAGCTATATTAATGTAATAAAAATACCAGATTCTCTCTCTCTCTCTCTCTCTCTACCATTTTTACTCAGAAAGCTTTGAATGATATAATCGATTCGCTATCGGATAGTATTAGTGAGTTTGAACTTTTTTTTAGTTATTTTTAGACAGTTTTAAATGAAAGAAAAAGTTTTTGATGAATCTCAGTAGTGGTATATTTTATTATTTCATCAAAGTATTTTTAAGTAAAAGTGATTGAGCTATTGAAAGCTGTATGCTGTTAACTTTATCTAATTAAATAGAAACAAAATATTTAAGTCCGTACAATGAGAAGTCACTTCAAATCTTCAAGCTTTTAAGGTTCCACGGCATACTCGAAACAGTAATATACCAAAATTTAGACATTGCTCTTTTGGTCAATTTCAATTTTTTAAAGGATTGAATTTCTTTTTTCGTAGTTAGTTAAGATTTTACTGATTTCGCTCAATGGGAAATGTGATAAATCTTTTAAAAACTCAACAATTTTTTCTCAAAAAAGTAATAAATTGCGTGGTCGAATTTTTTACTATGGATCTTATGGGGTGAATTTCAACAGATATAATGACAAATCTGTCAGGCAGAATTCTTTTTTTTAATGGTAGTAAATAGTTAATTTCTACTGTTTTATTTTTAATAAATGATTTCCTAATTTTTTTCACTTCCCATAACAAAGTCGCTTTTATAGTATTTAACTCTTCTTTCGGCTTCAATGATTTGTTTATTTATTTTTTTAAAATTTTTTACTGTTTCGCTTATTTTAATTTCTTTTTATATCGTCATTTTTAAAATTCCTCACATTCAGTTTCTCTTTACTTTTCTGCGCCATTTTACTTGGAAAATAAAGGGAATTTCTTCTTATTCCACTTTTTAATTCGTTTTAAATGGTTGTAATTCTACAGTTTTCAGTTGCTCATCAAATTTAAGTAATTTTTTCTTATTCTTCATTTTTCGTGAGATGCGAGACGGCCATCTTGAATAAAATCTACATTCCGTTTGTAGCCTGTTTTGCGTGATTTTATTCACGCCTAAGACTATATCAGAATGCAAATAAACTTGCATAATTTAGAAGAGTTAAATATTGCATTTAAAAAAAACATGCACACTTGAAATAAACGAAAGATCTAATAACTACTATATTTAGATGACCAGAACACAGTAGTTGCATTCAAAATCGTAGCAAAAGAGTTTTTCTTACGTAGACGCTACCCTATGAATACGAATAAGTACGAATCTATATGTTGTCTTGCAGTTCCGTTTCGTTTCTTATTCCGCTAAGCTCCATAGTCTTTCGGGTACTTACGTATTAGATCATATTTTTGGTGATACTTCACTGCGTTCACTTCCGAAGAAAATAAGCTTCCAATAAAATAATTAACCAATTAAACCAATTGGTGACAAACAGATGTTCGAAGTTACGACCAGGCCTGAATGCGGCGTTGCAAGGCATTTTCAGGAAGATTTCCTTCCTTACGGTATATGGCGCTGAACAGAAGGTTTCATGAACATCGATCCTGCTGGAAGTCCTCATTTGCGATCCGTTTGCCGAGGAAATAGGATGAACCCGTTGTGGCAGTATCTGAATAAGCCTCCGGACAGGGGGATCACCTTTGTTTAGTGGTCGTGTTTCTTGGCTATAGATTCATAGGTACTGGGTTCTATCCTCCGATATTGGTGACCTTGGCTGAGAAGAAAAACGCAAAACCTTCTGATGTGCCGTGGTGCCATCTGCCCGCAAGAAGAGCAAGCAAAGTTGTCAGATCCACTTGACGCCTTCAAACAAAGTCGTCAGACTCAATTGAAGCAGAAAACAAAGTCATCAGACTCACTCGACGCAGCAAAAAGTCGTCAGACTCACTTGACGCAGCAATAACAACTTACACGCTCGCCATAATAAAATCTCGTTCATTTGCCTATTCACCGACTCACTGGTCGGGGTGTACTGCGGCAATATTTACAAAATTAGCCAGTAACAGCCTCCGGACAGGGATGATCACTTTTGTCTCGTGGTATGTTACGTGCTTACGGAACCTAGGGTACCGGGTTCTAATCTCTGACACCGTATTCAAACGACGACCTGTTGATCGTGTATGGAACTTCGGATTGTGTAACGGGCACACCGTTTGGCCTTTCAGCTCACTGGATTTATCATACATAGAATTCTTCTGGGATCACAGGAAGAGTTCGGTGTACGAGAACACTCGTTCTTTCAGTTGAAGACCTCATATCTCGAATTTCTGTCGCTTCCGGGAGGAAACGTTACATGCCAGGCACTGGCGTAGCTAGTTCTGAGTGGGCTCTGTATCAAAAATCTCTTAGGGGCCCTTTCTGTGCCTTCTTAACATTTTGGGAATTTTTCTTTCATCCATGTTGAGGCCCCCGTATCATTGATACGGCTGATACAGCGATAGCTACGTCCCTGATGCCCCAGGAATCTTCCAGAACGTAAGAAATTCTCTGCTATAGGGCCTGCCTGACTACTTCTGGTTGTAATTTCGAACACCTTTTGTAGTACTATTTTTTAATAAAAATGCTTTTTGTCCCTTTAATGTGTTGCTATTTCAATTCTTTTTCTCTGCTTCTTTGCACCATGGCTCAACACTACGGCATTTGCGACGCTGCATTCCTGTGTGATTCCGAGTCGACTCTGTAATCCTACACACTTTGCAAGTTTGCAGGTCTGGTACCGAATCACCCTGTATATAGAACTGAACTGAACTCAGTCGCGCAACAGCCCATGCATGCCAAGATCTACTATGTCTATCTCAGTATACGTGACCTTAGACACTGGGAAGCATGCGCAGATGTTTCGATCAAGTGGTCAGTCTGACGCGAAATCCTCAGTGTTCAGTTCCCAAGCAAGCTTGGTATTCATTTATCGACCTACTGAAGGATGGAAGGCTGAGTCGACCTTACCCAGCCCGGGATATAAATCCCGGACCTGTGGCGTGGAAGCGCGGTACACCACCACTCAGCCATTGGGCTTCCTGTATTTAGAGAAGTCTAAAAATAACAAATAAAAACTAAGTTTCTATCTCGATTATTTTTAGTTACAGTTATAATACTTTATACTCAGCCTCGCATCTTACATATTTTAAACAATAAAAAAAATTGTTTAATACAACCAAAAATGAATATTTTGATAATTATAATATTCCGTTTTTGATAATGAAATTAACATACATAACAACGCTCTTTTCTAACAGGAAAAAGTGTTTCAAACTCGACTTCTATTTCTTATACAATAAATTCTTACGAAAACAATCTTATCTGATATTATTAATCTAACTATAAACAATAAAATAAGCTTTGAGAACTTTAACCTTATGGAAATTTTGAAACAGCTTGAACTTGACATGAACCTTGAAATAACTTTAACCTTAAGTGAAAAAGGAAAGTATAATACTTAGAATCACTATTTTTTTGTCTATCCAATTATTTTTCTAGAATGAAAAGTATAGAAATAACTATAGAATTAAATCAATTTTTTTTTTTTAAATTTAAAAAGAAAAGGAAAGTTAATGTTTCAAATAATAGAAAACAGCATATGAATTTATCATCCTGTCGGATTTTTCCATTATCCTGTTTTGTTCCAGTACAATTTCTGTGTTTTAAATTGTATTTGAGTACCTTATAAAAAGCGAGATTGGACAATTTAGCTCTTACTTCATCTGAAAAATTTTAACTACATTTTTTTCAGACAAAATTTCAGTTTTGAGAAGAATTTACACCAGTCAACATCAAATTATCCGTAAGATAATGATTTTGAAGTATATTCGAAACTTTTCTTTAGTAGCACGCTTACAACATTAATAAAAGTTCATAATAGCCTGCTTCTCTCTTTTCTTTTTCGAATACGGAAGATTTTGAATTTATTTTAAGTATAGCTAAAATATCGTTCGGTGAAGGTAATTGGTAGGTTTTGATGCCTGAAACTGATTTCAACAGTACTTTTATTTTTATTTGTATCTGATATTTGAAATGTGTTACATAAAAAATGTAATGTTTTAATTTCTGGAATATATTTTCAAGATTTACAATACAAGTGCGTGTTTGTTAACGTTACACTTTTTAAGGCAACGCGAGGCCAGTTGGCGAAATGCACCAACGAACCGAGTTTCCTATGTTAAAACTGTAAAATAGGTGGGTGGTTCAGTGACTACACCAGGAGACTGAGGTTTTTTTTCAGATGTCAGAAGACAAATTTAATAAAAAACAAAGCAGAAAAAGGCTGAAAAAGGTGCACCACATATGTTGATGATAGAAGAATAAAATACTATGTCTTCAAGAGAGAGAAAACGTCATCAGCGTTCATCAGAGTTATTTGAATGATGCTAATGTTTTTGTCAGTTCAAAAACAATCAGAAGATTAGCAGATTAACGGTGGTATTCTCAATCGCGAGTTATTGAAAAGGTAACCCACGGATTGGGTAACCCCCGCTTGAGGGTAATTCTCTTTTCTTATTCTCCACCTGACGATTACCGGATCCGTGAGTTATGCGTGGGCAAGATGTTAAAGTCGTTGTGATTGGACACTGATAATCACGTGACGTATTGCTTACATTTTGCATTGCATTTTGGCGTGAAACATTCGATCAGCTGTTTTTTTTTTAACACGCTTTGGAGATGTTGAGTAAAAGAATCGATAATAAGTAAATATTGATCTACATAACGGTCTGAGAACCTTTCCCAGCTGACAAATTGAAAAAATAACCAATTAAAATTAACAAGGAATAGATACTTCAAACAAAAATCAAATGTCTATTTTCAGCTTTGACATTATGAATTATTTGTTGTTACATTGTGCTCTACATTTTAAATGTTCTGATGTGATGCTGCGTGAAAATGTGGCTATCAATAGTGTTTGAGGGCTAAGATTCTAATTATTAATAAGTGGGACATGGTACAAATAAAGCTGGTAATATTATCAGAAAATGTGTTTTGTTGTTAAATGTTATACAATGAGAATTCAAAACTCGTATTATTTTAAAATTTCAATTTATATTTTGATTGTATACAAGTATAAATATCCTAATCTATTTTTCTTTTTGATTTAAAATTTTCCAGCAACCCTTTGGTAGGTTAAAATAGAATGTAGATTATATATATAATCATTAATTTAAATAATTTCGAAAGTCTAATAATTATTCTTAATTCATGATTTCTATAAAATCTTAGAATGAAAAATCCATTTTTTTTGTGAAGAAGAATTTGTTAATTGAATCTTAGGCCTTATCAGTCACATTTATCTAAAACAGAACATGTTACTGAACCTTTTCCAATTCCATCTAACAAAAATAATTATACTATTGGTATTAATCTGATTGTATTTGTCTCAAAACACTATATATGCACACACATTTATCAATATTTTACAATATAGAACAGTAAACAAATGTTACATAAACAAAATATTTACAATTTTTCAGTTTTAGCTCCAACCGAGCAGCGTAGTTGGTACTAAAGTGGTAGCCCGCTTATCTCTGGTGGCTAAATCCGAGAGTTACCCTCCAAAATCGGCGAGTAACCTTTGGATGAATAATCCGCGGATTTGGCGCAATCAGCAATTGAGAATAATGATGTTTCGCCAATCTGCGAGTTACCTCCGGTTCGGGGATAACTCGAGGTTAACTCGCGATTGAGAATACCACCGTTACTGCATCCCCATTGGCCAGGCGTCGCCCCGTCCACCTATGAACTAAATCTGCTCTCATTTTGAATGCTTTGCACTGATTTTGAAGTTATTTTTCAAGCACTGAATGCATTCTATTATCTTTAAAGACATATTTTACTTAAAGTTTATTTTGTTTATCTGGTACTAAAATTAACAAAGGGCGAGAGTCAAAACGTTACAGTCACTCAAAATCCTAACGATTAGAGGTTAAAGCTCGGAAGATCTGGGAACTCTGTTCATCCATCCAGAGACATTTTTTTTTACAGGACTAGTAAACATCTTAGAGTTTTTGATGGGAAGAACACACATGAAATATTTTCAGCTCTTCCGAACACGGAAAGCATTTGTCTAGACTACAAGCCATTTAAATACAATATGATGGAATAATTGAATAATAATTTAATGGAATTCCTAATTAATGGTATAAACACTAGTGGCTTCGGACCATAACGGCAAACAATCCTCCAGTGTGACGTCACAATCGTCAGCCCATTTAACAGCGAGTTTTAATGTATAAGTATCCATAAAGTTTTTTTTCCGGGTCCAGAGGGGAGGAATCAGATAAATTCGGCGCTGGACAGCCTGTTCTTAGTAATTTTCTGCAGCTTTTATAATAATATAATAAAAGAACATTTATACTTTTTATATGTGCTTTCTAGATCGTGAATATTCTGTGGTTTAAGAATTGAAAATTATAGGAAGGTAAAAAAACCTTTAAAAACATAAAATTATAAATAAAACTCAGATTTTGCTGGGGAAAAAACTAAAGGTTAGAAAACAGAGAATTAATAAAAATAAGGCAACAAATAACAATCGTCACACACACTCATTTTAAAATTTGTAATAAGCAAAGAGTAATATTACTGGAAATAGTTTTTTTATTTTTGCTGGATTCTTTTCTCGCAAGAACTCGGTCTGTGTGTTGTTGTTGTCGTGTATTTCATACTGGGATGCATACGAAAGACGAGAGATGTGAACAGAAACAAACAATACAAACAGAGAAGAACATAACTTTTTTTTTATTACAAACGATGATCCCAGCATAGAGCAGAAGGGTTGCGTTACTTTCTATTCGAGACGGGAATCCATTTCAGGCGAAAGTTCGACTTCTTTTCCTGAAGATACATCCCTGCTTTATTCCGGATTCGAACCCGAGTGTCATAACCACCATACTAGGTGGCGCGGCATTCGATTTGGGTGTTTAAAATATCGGAATTGTATGAGTTTGTTGAAACCAACTTGTACATTTTTACTTAAGGACTACATTCGAAACCATATACAGTGGACCCCAAAAGTGTTCGTACACCTGCAATTTCCTATAAAATTTCCTTTTCTCGATTAATAAAAATTAATGTATCAAAATTGTAATTTTTTTAATGATATCATCAATTTGTCCTTAATGGAATAACGTAATCAATTTTTAAAACATAATATAACTATTATTTTGAAAAATTAAAAATCAAAAAACTACTAAAAATTACATCAAGAAAGTCTTCGTACACTCCAAAAAAAATCTCACCGTAGCTTTAAATACTGTATTTGTTTCTTAATTTTTTACTTTGTATATATATAGGACATCTTTTATCGTTCACAGCAACTTTTAAACATCTTGGTATAGATTTAATGAGTTTTTTTTGTAATTCTGCATCGATATTCCTCTATTCTTCTGTAATCATTGTTTTTACTTCATATTTTGTTTTTATAAGTCATGTTTTCTTTTTTTTAAATCAAATTATCACCAAATATGTTCTACTAATATTAAATCAGGTGATTTAGGTGGTATTTTCAGAATTTGGGGACAGTTATAGGGACACCAGCGGTGTATATTGAGAGCAGGGCGCTTGACGTCATTAACGTGTTAAAAAATAAAGTTGTCTCTAATGTCAAATTTTGGGCGGATACTTTTCAATTGCTCTTTAAAATATTTAAACAGAGCCCATGATTCACACTATCATCAAAAAATTCCAAATTACTTAATCCTGAAGGCGATTTAGACCTCCACACCCATGCTGAAGCGGGGGGGGGGGCGGAGATTGTTCTTGTTCCACAAAAATTCATTGGATAAAGCACCTCCTTTTTTCATTTAAAAACTATTATACACCCTTCCGAGCCAAAAATGTTGAATTTTATGTCATCCTAACCAATTTTCTGTCAATGTCCAATTTTCTGAAACTTAATCCCAAGAATCTAGTTGGAACAGTGAAGCAAGGAAGTGAAGATGTTCTTGTGTGGGGTAATCGGCAAAAATCGTAAATCGGCCAAGATGTTTAAAAGTTGCTGTGAACGATAAAAGATAATCCTACTAAGTAAAAAATTAAGAAAAAAATGCAATATTTGAAAACGTGTTGAGATTTTTTTAAGGTGTACAAAGACTCTCGTAACGTAATTTTTTAGTAGTTTTTTTTGATTTTTTTATCTTTTAAAATAATAGTTATGCTATGTTTTAAAAAATTATTACGCTATTTTCCATTAAGAACAAGTTGCAGATATCATAAAAAATTACATTTACGATATATTGATTTTTATTAGTCGAAAATATGAAATTTTATAGGAAATTGAAGGTGCACGAACACTTTCGTGGTGCACTGTAAATGAATAATTGTTTGATATTTAGTATCCCACCTGGATTAAAATATAAGTATGCATAATTGTTTTAAGAATATTACTGCACGAAAAATTATTTAAATGCAATTTTTTAGTGAAAAGTGAAGGAAAAATGAGAGGCTTTCAAAACATTTTCTTTTTATGAAAAATACTTCTATAATATTAATAGTTTGCCCTACATGAAGCCAAGACTTCTACAGAGCGCGAAGAAGGATTTTTGAAAAGTTCGCTTTATATTTTCCAAGTTACTATCAATTGAAATAATATCCGGTATTTTCTGTTAAAATTTCTCTATTCTAATATATTAAAATATGAATAGACCCTCTTCTATAAATCATATATTTCAAAAATCCTAGTTCACGCTCTGTAGATAAGGTCTTATATATAGACTAAATATTTTTATAGAAGTATTTTCCATAAAAGGAGAATGTTTTAAGAAGATGTTCATTCTTTCTTTATTTTTTACCAAAATCTTGGATTTAAATAATTTTTAATTGTAATAATACTCTTAAAACAACTTAACATGTATATTCTAATTCAGGTGACAATAAATATCAGAAAAATTATCCCTTATACCCTTTTTAAAAATCACGGATACCGTAGTATATTTATCCCTTGAATAGTCAATTTATTTTTTCTATGTTTGAATCCTTCACAAAAGAGGAAAAGTCTTAGAAATAATTCATCATAAATATTATTAATATAAGTGTACTCATATAGCTATGAAATAATAATAAGCTAGATTACAATATCTTCCTTATTAGTTAATTCGAACTCTCATTGTTTACCTATTCATCGGAATTCTTCTCTGATGATTATTTTCACTACTTTATTTATTTATTCATTTGATATTTAAAATGCTTGCGAAGGTCGTTACACGTGATTTTTTCGAACAAATGTCATGACGGAATTTTAGTTAAATTTATTGTGAAGTGTATAAAAATAAAAGCAGAGACGCACAAAAGAAAAGGGCAACACGCAGAAAGCAGCTTAGAGTGTTTTAAACATGATTGAAAGGTGAGTAAATGTTTAAAGCGTTACGAAAAATAGAATTTCACTTAGTTCTTTATTTTAGAGTCTCTAAAGCAGAGAGGTTTCCAAACCTTTTACTCTTGTAGACCCCTTGCCACGTTTTTCCGTTTCCGGTAGACCCCCTACTTAACTAATATAAAATTTTTACAGATTTATCAACTTAAATGTCTTTTTGACAGCTGGTATAGAACTACTTTAAGAGATTTAAATTTCCAACTGTAGTGAAGTATAGTGTTTACAAAAATTTAAGAATCACATGTTAATTAAATTGAAATTTAATTAATACTTAAAATAACTGATCAACAAAGAAATGTTTATAATGGGAGGGAGGAATCTCTGGGGCTTCAATAATAAATTTTCAACATTTGGTACATCACAATCTTGTAAGGCTTAAACCCTAAATCTCCTCGGTTAGCAGTATCCATTTTACCCCTCCTTTTTTTGTTTTTGTTTTTAAGATTGTTAACCCTTTAGAGAAAAAGAAATTAAAAACTTTCTCAAGATCTTGCATAATTGAGATAAATAACAAGTATATCTTTTTTAAATCAAAATTGCTGACACATATTCTTAAACTTTACTTTAAGATTTTTTTTTCAATGCGACCACGTGAATTGATTTCCTACTGTCGTATTACTATAGTCAAAGCATTCTCAAACCTAGTTTCAAAATCTGAATAAAGGGCATTTAAGTGTTGAAAGTAGGTTAAAACGTCATTTCCTAGCAGATTGCCTGTGACCAATTGAGAAACTGGGAAAATTCGCTACGTCCAATATTATACTCCTAAAGCTTAATTCTCAGAAGAAACACTGAAATGTTAGTCCTTGCTTTAATAAAATTCACACTGTCGCCTTGTAACTGTATATTAACTGCTTTAAATTTAGTAAATAAATCTGTTAAATAGGTAAATCTAGTTTCCACTTGACTAAATTTTCTCTTAAAGTTAAAGACACGATCTGGTTTAATGAGAGTCACTATTGTAGACCCCCATTTACACCTCATGAACCCCCAGATTATATTTTTGCTAACGTGGACCCCTGAGGGTCGATATCTATCACTATGGGAATCATTGCTCTACAGGTATATTTTGAAATATTTCCTTATCTAGTGAAAGGATTATGAGGAATAAGCTTAAATATATATGCTTTACACTTACTGAGAAAACGTTTTTTTGAATTTATATATGTACTTGGTGAATGAGTGTGTGTTTGTTAACGCCGTTCTCACTTTAAAGCTGCAAGATGTCCATTGGTGACGGACTTCGTAATTTTGAACCTTGGGCAAGTAACGAGGAACCCACCCCCGCTTTCTCTCCAAACCACATTTTTTTAGTGAAGGCTGTGGTTTTGATTCATCTCATGTTAAGCAAATGCGTTTGTTACTAATAAACAACAGATATTACTTTTAGTGATTTTAATTCAAAATTCTTATCCTATTTTTTTTAGATATGTTTACATTCTTATTTTTATTTCATTTGTTAATTGAAAAATATACGAATTTAATGTTGAAAGAATGTTTAGTGTATAAATATTATAATGTTAATGCATAATATTATATTGTTGAATTAAATAAATGCTTAATACATAAATAGAAATACACATGTGAAAAAAAATCTTTTATTGGTTGATTTTTCATCCCTTTTGGATACTACTTTAAATGAATTAAATAAAGTTCTTTATTTAAATTTAATTTTAAAGCAGTGCTTCTCAAACTTTCAATATTTGAGACCCGATTTTCAGTCGTAATTTTTTCGCATCCCCCATCCCCATCTAAACGGTAACAATGCATTGAATTCAATAATAATGTGCTTTGACGCAAAGCTACAATACGAATTTAATTATAAATTGTACAAATTATCAAGATAAGTTTTAAATATTTTATATAATTTTATACATGACAAGCCCATGGGGTCACTGGTAATTGTTAAACTTGTTCTTAACTTGGTATTGTTAAATTAATTATCAAATACTTTGTGCAGTACTGATACATTTATAAGTGTATTATTATCAGTGTAAATGTGTATTTTTTTTTATTATGTCAGAATGTATTTTGTTTTGCTTCCTCTCAATAAACTAATAATATTTTTAAGTAATGTTTATTTTCGTCTGTTCGATATGCTGGCACCCATTTAGGGATGCGCCTCCCACAATTTGAGACAATCCTCTTTTACTACAGAAACAATCCTATTTTGTACGGTTTTTTTACAAAGGGTTTTGAAGAATGTATCTAATGTGTAAAAAAGACTTAGGAGTATTTAACAGAACGCATTGAAAAACGCCATTGATATTTAAATATCACTCCTGGCATATTACTCAGAGGTTATTTACGAGAAAGGAAAATATTTATCCAGAGCTATCTATCTACATTATCTACCAATACGTAATTGGACCCTTGTGATAAAAGATATAAGCAAAATTTGTTCATATTCAATAGTTGGTAAAGTCTCCCCTGAGGCAATTACAGCCTTAACCCTTCGGGCCATAAGTGTTTGGAGGATGGACAAAAGTACTTTCCTCCACTCGGGCTTAGAGAAGACATGTAAGTTCTTTCACCGATTTCGGACAGCAGCTGCACTCCTTAATTCGGCAATCCAACTAGTCCTAGAGGTTTTCAATAGAATTCAAGTCTGGATTCTCTGGGCCAGCCAGTATAGTGGGTTCACCCCCATTGTCATCACACCAATCCTTAGTAGACCTCGCTACCTGACAGGTGGCGTTGTCATGCTGGAAGTAACAATGATTTAGCCCGTAAAATTTCCACAGCGTAGGAAGTGCATTGCTATCAAGAATACTGGAGTAGGAGTCGGCGTTCAATTTACCATGAATTGGGTTCAAGGGTCCCAGTCCATACCACGAGAACATCCCCAGATCATAATTTCACCTTCGCCTAATTTTACTGCAAGCACAATGCATTCAAGCAAAAAGCGTTCTATAGGCATACGCCAAACCCAGACTCTGCCATTCGATTGGTAGATATTGAGTCGGGATTCATCACTCCAGAGAACTTGTTTCCATTCAACTATGATCCAATTTCGAAGTGCCTTGCACCACCTCAAACGAGCAGCGTGGTCGGATTTTGTTATCAAAGGCTTATGGGTGGTAGCAAGAAATGGAAAACAAGCAAATGTACTTCAGTCCCGGATGCTTGTTGGAATTCCTGGAGTATATGGGCCATCAGTTTGGTGCGGTTTTTCTGAATTTCTTTAAGCAGCACTCGTCGAGCTCTATGTCTTAGTTTCGTGGGTCTGCCAAGTCGTACATTCCGACAAGCACCACCACCTTCCACTTTTTAATCACAAAAGCCACTGCTGATTTTGGAATGTTTAATTTACTAGATATGGCCCTTAAGAATCGCCCATTTCTGTGATATCCAACAGTAACGTCTTTTTCGAAGTTAGACAGCTCTAAATTTGGTAGCATCTTGCAGGCGACTAATGCCAATGCTTTTTCCTATACGATATTTAAGTAAATCAAGTTAAGCCGGAAGTAGATCAAGATCTCAGATATCCTCATGTGCATTGGTGTTCAAATATTTATTGGTAGATAGAGTCAGTGTCGGTTTATTCATTGGGTGCTTGGGGTGGACCCTCAGGGGCACGGGTACCAGGGGGGCCCGGATAAGAGGGATTTAACCAGATTTTCTAGTTATAAATTTCGATCCACCATTGCCAAGGAGGCATGTAGATCTTCTGCGCCCAGAGCCCGAAATGAGCGTAAATCGGAATTGGATAACGTGAAGATTTATCATATTTATATGTTTGTATAATACCTATAAAAATAATAAGTAAAAATTAAAAGAAAATTTTAAAGGAAATAATTTCTGCGTTCAGTATATAGATACATACATAACTGAAGGTTTCAATTAAAAAAGAATAATACACGCACACGCACACACAAACAAGCAACGTTTATATATATATATCAACCATATATTTAATTTACCTGCTTGTTGCCAATCAGCAGCGTATAAACTTTTGTGATTGCCAAAGCTATGTTTATTATTGATGTGAATAAAAATTATTAATTTATTATATATGTACAAAGTTTTGTTCTCTTACTTTGCCTTGCCAATAACTCATAAAATTTGATCTATACATTAAAATCACATGCATTTTAAATTTTTATGCATTTCTGTTTTCATTTAAATACATGTGTGTGTTCTTAAATTTTATGTTTAAAAACCTTTCAAGTTTTAAGAAATACATTATAAAATTTTAAAATGTTTATTTATACTTAATATTTGGTCAATTTATCGTAATATTAAAATTCAGTATAACAACTAGAGGAGAATATTTACATATTTGCTTATAAAAAAATATAGAAATCAATTGCGTGAGTCACAAATATTCCGAGATTCACACAATATGCAAATTAATTTTAATGAAACGAGTCTTGAGAAATTTTCCATTTTAAAAGTTAAAGAATGATAAATTAATTTAAATGATGTCTATAAGATTAAATATTATCCTCACAAAGAAGGAAGAAACCCATTTTTCGTTCAAAATTTGTTTTGAAAGCTTTCAATATGGAATTCAAAAAATACCGAAAATTCTCGTCTGTCGATTACTTGATTTTTATTGTTAAATATTTTTGTTATTTTTTCCTTTGCTTAAAGGAATTTAACTTTTATAGATTTAAGAGATTTTTAAATGTAAAAATATTTCGTTTCCCTAATGTGAACATCGTTTATTTATGAAAGACATTTTGCTGCATTAGAAGTATACAGTAATTTTCCGTGATTTATTATTTTTTTATTCCATATTATTATTTCCAAACAATAATCTCATTTGAAAAAATATTAATTACATCTTTATACGATATCTAATTGTTTCTAAGCCATCTAATTTTTTCCTTTAGAATATAATTTTGGTGAATTCAATGCCAGAGTGGTCTTTTCATATTTTGATTATATCTCATAAAAATTTAATTTAAATAACTTGTTTTTTTCAGTGCATTTCAAGGTTTTGGGGAATTTTCTGGGAATTTTTTACAGAGCCTTTGGAATACAGTTCTTTATTTATCAGGTTATGATGAATACGCTATAGGTGTATATGGTAAATAAAATACTTTATATATTCCTTATCAAAATATTCTGCTTAAGTTAGACAGCATTAGAATTATAATTTATGTAGAAATCATTTGCAAAACTAAAAATTTGTTCTTCAAAACTTAAAAGCAAGCATTTTTTTAAATAATTATTTATCGACATCAAATATTATTACATACATAAATTTTTAATTTAAATTATGGTTTTTAAAATTTATTTCATAATTTCAAACTAGAAATAATTAAAATTATTAAATGTACTTAAATTGTAATATTTTGATTTAAAGAATTCCTTTATAAAAAAAACAAGTATTATTTATACAAAATTGTTTTTAATTTTTTTAAGATCCCCAAATGAGAATAATATCAAAGTTTTAAAAAAAAGTTGTTGACGTTTAACGAACGTTGTTGAATTATGTCAGGAATTTGGAAGGATGCATTGGAAGTTTATTCCTCAGGAAGATTTTAAGCTTTTTTTCTTTTGTACATAACGTCATACAAAGACTAAAAGCAGTCAAAAATACAGAATAATATATGTATTTTTTCATGTATGTTACGTATTTATTGTTGTAAATGTTCTTCCCACAGAAGAATTGGTGGCGGCGCTTGTAAAATAGTACTCAACCACCATGAACGTGAGCCGGCTGAATACAAATTATTGAATACAAGCATCAACTCAGCAATAATCGTCTGCTGATTTTTTAACTTTCAAGTTAATTAGATTAGAATATGGTAATAAAAATTGTAAATAAAAATTTTATATTGGAAATATTGTTGCTGATCCTTCTGAGATGGTGGAACGCAACCAGTTACTTCTACACCAGAAACCTAGGTTTTTTGTTGTTGTTGTTGTTTTTGATAAATT
Source organism: Trichonephila clavata (assembly GCA_019973975.1). Taxonomy (NCBI): domain Eukaryota; kingdom Metazoa; phylum Arthropoda; class Arachnida; order Araneae; family Nephilidae; genus Trichonephila; species Trichonephila clavata. Next base: position 315,731 of record BMAO01011732.1, read on the forward strand.
ATTTACACTGGTGTCCAAAAGTTAAGCATAATTGATAGTTATGTCAATAAAGAAGGAACTGTAAATCAGAATGGCGGGAAACGTGATACGCGAGTGTAAAATGGTTATAAAATAAGGAAGCAAATGAAAAGAGAATGACAATAATTAATTTTACTATCCAAAGTAGCAGTTTGAAAGAAAACTGAGCATAGCAAGGATTCACACTTTAAAGAAAAAATGAAAGAAAACATTAAATAAAATACTGATGCTGCAGTTTAATAAGGCGTGTGGTCAACTCTGACAGCCAGGCACGCTGCACAGCGATTTACCATACTCGCTATGAGATGATGAATGAGTTGTAGGCTCAGACGGTTCCAAGCTTCTTGGAGAGATCTCTTCAGTTTTGTAACGGAGCTTGGTGGGTGCGAAAGGGCTGCAATTTGCTATCCCATACATGCTCGATAGGATTTAAATCAGGGGAGTTCGCAATCCAGGACATGCGCTGGATGTTTTCCGTTTCAAGGAAGTCATCAATCAGTACCACTCGGTTACATAGCGCCTTATCATCCATGAATTTGAAGTCAGGACCTACAGCACCTTTAAACAAGCGAACATAAGGCTCAAGAACTTCGTCTCTGTATCTTTGAGCAGTCACAGACCCCGTGTCAAAGAAATGAAGGTCTGTGCGGCCGTCCATCATGATGCCTGCCCATAGCATTACTCCCGTTGATGGAAAATGATGTCTTTCCGTTATGTTTCTTGGTTCAAAACGTGTTCCATGTTCTCTCCATATCGTTACCCGCCGAGAACCACTACTCAGACTAAACCGGTACTCGTCACTGAACATTACATTGGCCCACTCTTCCACACTCCAATGTTGATGTTTCATACTCCAGTTCAAATGAGCGCTTTTATGCGCAGACGTGAGGGGAATGCAAACAGCTGGTCTTCTGGCATACAGGAACTCAGTGCTCTAGCAGTACTGCCCCTCTGACGTCGCGCACTTATTACCAGATATCGGTCTTGGCGAGGGGTTGTGACTCTTGGTCGACCTGATACTGGTTGTCAGGTAACATCTCCCGTTCTTTGAAACCTCTGCGACAGTCTTGAGATCACAGACTGGTCCACATTCAGAATTCGAGACACTTCGGTTTGTGATCATGAGGATTCCAGCATTCCAACGATTCTTCCTATCGTAAACATGTCCAATTCGCGTCTTTGTGCCATCATTCACCTTGTTTGATCGTTAACAACGTTCCTTCGAAAAGCAGTTGCACGAAACTTGTCTGAACTGCCTATGCTGCGTGATTCGGTTTCTCCGCGTTCCGACATGCGCCAGTGTTTCCGTAGTCGACCGAAAAGTTTTGCATAAACCCAATGTTTCTTCTTCACCCAATTAATATCCGCACGAAATTTGGAATAATTTTACGAATATTTACACCATGTTTTTCGCATTTTACGATTTATGCTTAACTTTTGGACACCAGTGTAGTTCTTTGACCAACTGAAGTTAAACTCTTATAAAATTGTATCTGAATTGGAATATGTTCTTCTTACTATAGCATTCTTTTATCGTCTAAAGATATTCAAATATAATATTCATAATGCTTGATATATTTTGTCCTAGGTACATTTTTATACATAACCCTTGTGTACTGGATTATTGGATTAAGCTACACTGCAATTAATTTAACGGGAAGGCCGGCTTTTGCCTTTAAATATAAGATTCAAGATTCTTCTAGTCAGGTAAGATGCAATGAAAGATTTTATTTGGTATTTTTATTTCGTAATATCGATACTTACATATCAACCGTGTTCTAGAGATTTATTACTAAAGATGAGCTGCACACCAGAGATTAAGATTAATCGATTAAAATTTTATAAATCATTGCAACCTATTTTATACCATTTAAGGGTAATTGTTAAAATATGATGAAATTCGCCTTAAGTCGCCATGGGCATAAAGTTAATACGTAAGTGCCGTATAATCTATATTAAGAATTTCTGACAAATATTTTTCTTATGATAAATGTACTTACACAACAAGAGTAGTATAACATGTATGTGTTGTAACAGTCTGCTGTATTTACTGTTTTTAATATGTCTTATGTTTTGTGACTATTGTTCTCAAAAGAATTTGCGCATAAAAAGCAAAAATAAATTTAGGAATATAGAATTTTTTGCATTTCCTTCCCACTAATTCAAAATCCTTAATAATTTGACTTAAATTTTACAAGCTGATTTAAAAACCCATTTTAATTTCATCTATATTAATATTGAAGCTGTATATTATATCCAATATCTAATATATTTAATATTGTGTTTACTTTATGATTTAATGATCTCAGTTGTTTAATATGAGGCCCAGTTTATTGTTAAGTTATATATTTTTTTTATTTAAAATGCAAAAAATGTTAAAAACTAAATTATGTGAACAAATGATAAATATAATGATGGGTTCTTGTGACGGATCTGTACGCGTCCTTTATCTAATACTCTTGGGAAATCTTTGAGCTATCAATTGCAATTAATCCCAGCCAACCCTTTTGAAGAAGAAACCCAGATATGCAGATTAAGTCGGTTATGTATAGTATAGATTTTCTAGCTGGTTAGATGGATAGACGGAGTTATATGGAGATTGAGATATAGAGAATCTAACGACGAGGAGAGTTTGTTACCGATCAGGTATTAGTATATTTGATAACGTGTTTCAAAGATTAGATAGTTGAAGATATTAAAGGGACAATTGGTCGCCATAGCTAAATTGTAACTCAAATATTAGAGTAGTGGATTGATACCATAAGGATGATCAATATAACAGAAGTCTTCTCATAATTGGCATCTCTCGTGGTTTATTCCCCTATTGCTCTTGTTAGGGGAACTTCTCTTCTAGTTTGAATATTAGAAATGTGTCTGTTGATAATTTGTGTGTTTAATAAATAGGTGAAAAGTGTTATGGCGAGTCATCCTTCACTTCCTCCCACACCTCTAGGCGCGGCTGAGAGTAGGTCGTGCCCCTTCTATACTTACGTATCATACCATCGACCAATTTCGTCAAATCAAAAGATGCCGTCAAATACCGCAATATACAGCCAGTGGAGGAAACCGAACCCGCGCATGTTCGAACACAGTAATAATAAGGATGACACCCTTTGGCGATATTTTTTGAATAAATGATGTCTTTTCGTTTGGCGAAATTGTCGACGGTATAATACGTACCCAATGATGATGTATCTTCCCACGAGATGAACAAATATAATTTGGGATTTGGATAGTCTTTTTGACTCAATTTTCGGCAACTATTTATAAAAATGCGTGAAGATGGCAGTGAAGCACGATTTTTAAATCCGAAAATCTTGTCAACATGAAACAAAGGGGCGTACTGTCTGGGGGGGGGGGAGATGGAATTACTGCAGATGGAGGAACAGGATGATATCAATTAAAATCAAATTTCGAGGGGGGGGGAAGTAGAATGAAATGGATGTCCCCCCAAATACATGCAGATTCTCTTTTTTCTGGCAATTCTTAGATTAAAAAAAACACTATTAAACTTTTTTTAAAAAAAAGTATTCAGTTTTTTTTTTTCGAGATATATTTCCATAAAAATAAAGTAAAGTTTTTTTTCTCTCTTTCTTTTCTTCAATTGATGGAAATCACGCAGTTTATCTCTTTTCTATGTGACCACACTAATTTCTTCATTTGTTAAACCACTGTGTAAATCTTTTTGAAATATATTCAGTTTTTTTCCCTCGTCCTTCAAAAAGATAATTCCAATTCAGCGCAAAAAAGAATAAAATGGTCTTTTTGGCGTCCCATATAAATTTTTTCCTTCTGAAAAGAACTGATGCGCAGCTTAATAAAACGAAATGGAAAATAACCATTTGTGGAAGTTATTCAAATTTTCTCTCTCTATCTGATGAAAATTCCAATTTAGCGTGAAAAAGAACGAAATTACCTCTATACAGAAAATACGCAGATATTTGATAAAAGTTCCGTTTTAGTGTTGAAAGAGGGAAGGAATAGATGTTAGACGTTCTTTTTTTCCTGGCAAAAAGATATAACCACGTGCCCAATTTTGTGCTGTTGTTAATAAATAGGGTTGCCTTTTTGGCAAACGTCTCTCCCCCCCCCCGTTTGAAGACGAAAAAAAAATCATCATCCCGTTGTGAGCTAAAATAGGATACAGCCCTCTGATTAGAGTGAGGGTAGTCCACTAGTTATACCTGTAAGCCTCGTAGTAGGACAGGTTCAAATCGAATTGAATCCTGGTTCCACCAATGTGGGATAACAGGTTCTGATAAACATTGAATGTAACTTACTCTCAAAGTTTTCACGCGAAGAGGCAAAGTATCAGTTAGGAATTTTATCTTACCACGACTCTAAACCTATTTGACCACGACTCTAAATTCTGGTTTGCTTTTAAATTAGTCACACTAACTTTGAATCAACCTGTAATTTTCGTTCAAATAATTAGAACAAACTGTTTTCTGAAGTTAAAATTCAGACTTAATTTAAAAGGGAAATTATTACCCTGCGCATGGAATATAAGTGGTGTGACCTTGAGACTCATTTTAAAGGCTCTTTCACACAAGTCAACTTGTGCCGCACATGACAAGAGCAGACATTCGGGAGCTAGTGTTTCGAATGCAGAAATTCCTTGGATCACTTCACATGTGGTTAATTGGCTCTCCCTACTGAGCCACTTCCTCGAGCTTTCAAAAACCATGTTCTCCTCGTACCAGTTGGCTCAACTAAAAGGATATTATGGAAGCTATGCTCTGCACACGGGGCTACTAGTGTATTGAAAATGTAGAAAGCTTTTTATTGCTTCTTCTGATTCAAGTATTGCACCAATGAATCCACCACTCCCTTTTCCCTTACTGTACACCCTTTATAGTGAACTTAGTGTCTGCGTGTGAAAGGAATTATCCTCATCTTTACACTATTGGAGTGGCGACAAAAACGAGTTGACTGACACAAAGTTGACTCGTGGGAAACCAGACTGATTTAACGTATAGCAACAACTATTAAGCCCGAGGCTCTTAAGTGTAATCAGAATTCGGATTCATGATTTAACTTGAAAGTTGTCAGGAATTTCCTGACGGCGACTATTTTGTTATAATTCTTCTAGGAAATTGATATTCTAAAAATCTGCCACCGCGCCCCATAAAAGAATGAATAATTTATTTTACATAAAAGATACTGTCTATCTGACTGTGTTTTATTTTTAACTGCCCCTTTCCTCGTAATTTATCCATTGCGATTTTAAAATAGTTCAGCAATATGTAATGATCCGACTCTTTTTCTAAGGTATTTTTTCAAGTCTAAAATATTCTATTTCGTTCGCATAGGTATCAACAAAAGAAGTCTCGAAAGCTATTAAGCAAGTTCTTATCAATCAAGTGGTCTTTGGTATACCATTCATCATTGCAGTGCATCACCTGAGGGTTTGGCGAGGATATGATTCTGGAAGAACAATACCTCCTTTTCTGAGGATTTTCAAGGACATTACAGTTTTTATGCTAATACAAGAAATTTTCTTTTATTATTTCCATAGGTCAGTGAAAGTTTCTTTCGTAAAATGAAATGAAATAAATATGTTTAATAAAAACAGCAGACATGAAAATTCTGCTTTTGTGTCCTGCATCTATATTTAGTTTGGGTTACTTTTAGTTCTATATTTTATCGAGTATTCATAAATAGGATTTAAAAAGTTGATTTGTTTGTCAAATATTTCTGAGCGCCTTTTTTTCAGCTCGAATTTAAAGTGCATTTACAGAGTAAATATTTTTTGTTATTTTACTCTACAGTCACAACGTTGGCATCTCAGTTGGCACTCCATTCTCTACCCTGAGTTAAGGGTGTCTTACGGCAGGGGCCAACTGGGTCCCGGCCCACGACCTCAACCACAATGGGAACCTCGTCTCGTTCTCTATTCAGACTTAAGAAGATCATAATTCGAATACTTTCAAAGGTCAAATGTTATTTCCGGTTGTATTCTCCAAAAAATGGGAATTTCGGATGATATGTTAACTGGCTTCATGTGATTATCGTCGTCCACGTACAGGCCTAGGGCCTACCATCACTGGCGTAGCTAGTTCTAAATGGGCCCCATATCAAAACTCCTCCGGGGCCCTTCTTTAGAGATGAAAGCCGTGTTAGTAATACTGCCCTTATGTCCGATTAAGAAAATACATCTAGTAATTTTGAGCTTCGATTTTATACGATGAGGTTGACCTACCTCCAAATTTATACGGCAACAAAATGAGATCATCGAGACACTAAGACTGGTCTTAACTGGTTTATCGGTCATACCGCAACTGGTTTGCCCGTACGCCGTACGGGCTACCGAAATTTGGCCACAACCGGTTTGCCCGTATGCTGTACGGGCATTGATATTTTTTTCTTTCTCTCTTTGATTTGCACATATTTTTAATTCTTACGGTGAAATTATTTATGCTGGTGTTTTTAAGAGATGAGTTTGTCCACACATGGTATTAAAATACTTCTCATCCGGGATTTTCTTTGTGGTGAAGGCGGGAATTTTTCATTGAAGGCAGGAATTTAGATTATTGAAAATATTCGATACACAGAACAGGGATTGGCAAGGCCATGTGCAATTTGTTACATGAGAAGAAATTAAAATTGAAGTATGTTCCAAAAAAGTCGATATTATCTCTAACCCCATTGCAATGTAAGGCTTAGTATTACACTTTGCTTCTATGAATAATTGTGTGTGTGTATATAAATTTGCACACACGCACAAATTCCTCAACCGTATGAAAAAAAAATATGAACATGAAATTTTTTTGTAAGTATAAGAGAAATTCTTTTAAGATATGTGAATCATGCAGAGCGTACTTTTAAAAAGCAAGCTGAACTGAACTCAGTGGCACAACAACCCATGAGGGCCAAGGCCTACTGTACTTAACGTGACCTTAGGCGCTGGAGTGCATATGCCGATGTTTCAGTCAAGTGGTCAGTCTGACTCAATGTTCAGTTCCTAAGCAAGCTTGGTACTTATTTACCGACCCACTGAAGGGATGAAAAGCTGAGTCGACCTTGCTCATCCCGGGATTTGAACCCCGGACCTGTGGTGTGAAAGCGCGATACACTACTACTCAACGACTGGGCTTAATAAAAGCAAATATTGAGGGGTTTTTTTTGTCTGCCCCAATTATAAAATAAAAAATAGTTTGAAAACTTTAAAAAGGAGAATTAAACTTAAATTTTTCCATGTTCGCATTCTGTTAAGTATGTTTAGTTATCTGCAAGGAAAAAAATGCACCCTTTTTTGGAACATTTTGGGCAAAAAATTGACCGCTTAAGGGTTTAAAGCCTGTGTGAAGTCAAAAGGTAATGAAATTGAACAAAAGGGGCAACATTTAAATCTTAAGGTAAAATAAAACTGTAAAAAAGATTTGGTTTTAAATTTAATTTCAAAGTTGTTTTTCTAATTTTAACTCTCTTATACTTGTGTCAGAACTTAAGGTGCGATTAGGTATATACCCTCGACTTCCTAGACGTATTTCATCGATTCCCACAAGATACGTCATCACGGTGAGATAGCCAGCAGGACTAAAGGAAAAACAAATGCGAATCATTTAATGTTCCAATTAAGGTTTTAAGGAAATAGAAATGAATAGTGTTGACAAATTGCATACATTACATTGACATGGTGTTTATTACTATTCCTAGACTCCTGCATCATCCCCGTCTCTACAAGTACATCCACAAGCAACATCACGAATGGACTGCCCCCATAGCCATCACCGCTTTGTACTGTCATCCAATAGAGCACTGCCTTTGTAACTTACTGCCTGCATCCATTGGGCCCTTCTTGCTGAGAAGTCACACGTTCACGGTCTGGTTATGGTTCACAATCGCCTTGATGACTACTGTGAACGCCCATTCCGGATTTCATTTTCCTTTTTTCTTTTCTCCGGAAGCTCACGATTACCACCACTTGAAGTAAGCTTCAATTACTTTAGTTATAATTATTCAATAGAAGCCTTTTCTTTAAAGGTTCCTGTTTTTTCACTTCATGTTTCAGAACCCCTTTAAGGATGAGGGAAATATCTCAATATATAAAATCGTACAGTGGCGTAATGAAGAACATTTGAGCCCCCCTCACAAAGTCAGGTTTAGGGCCCCCTAGAACCCTGTCCCGGTTGCGGGGTGTACGTTACGCCACTGAAATCGCCACGTACGTTACACCACCAAATATTTTATAAATGTCCCTTTTCACTGTAGCAGATGCCCCATAGCCATCCAATAGAGCACTGCCTTTGTAATGATAGCTGTGTGTGTGTGTGTGGAATGTACACTACGTCAGGGGTGTAGGGTTTGCAGCCCCGGGATCCCGGTGGTTTTTTCCAACCCCGGGATTAAAATAACTAATCCCGGGAATTATATTTTGAATTTTTTTTTCCAAAGTGTGAATCTGGTATTACATTTAATGTATCTTATTTACCTTTTTTGTACTGTATACGTTTAATGTTATTTTTCTTACGTGTTGAACCTTAAAGGGTTCGAGGAGGGTGTGTATATTAAACCGAGAAACATGATATTTGTTTTATGTTACTTTCTTCTGTAACTTTCTTCCCATCGCGAGTGTGGTCAGAAAAAGGACATTTCTCCCATCTTCAGGATGTCCGGTGTCAGTTAACTTGGACAGAGGCAATTAGAATTTTTGGAAGATATCTAGTAGGATTTTCAGCTCCGGGATCCTGGAACTCTGAAACCCCGAGATCCCGGGTTTTTTTCCAATCCCGGGATTTAACTTTTGTCTAAATTATATTTAGAAAATTTTTTCTCATACAAATTTTTTAAGAATTTAATTCTTCAAAAAATTATAAATTTTTTTTATAAAATATGTAAGTAGAATTTTTGTGTGCAATTATAAGTGTGCTATAGGTAAAAAAAAACATATATGCACAGCTCTCATTTGTCGTATTGGAGAATATCACATAGATCTAAGTGGCTCACTGCAATGCTTACACAATAATATAAGCAACATCTCAAGAATAGATTTTGTCACAGTTCCTTCTTCAATTAAATGCCGTGAATTAAGAGCGGACCTGCTTGGAAGTCTTGAGACACTTCAAATCCCATTGCATTACTAACATCTCATGCAACTGGATCTTCAATTTCAAATGAGGTAACACTTGAAATTGATTCACATTCCGATTCATTAACTGAATCAATTTTTATACAAAAACCACCGAGTGTAGTAGAAGAACTAAATAAAGTTATCAAAGAGATATATGCACCTATAGAGTCTATTAGAATTGAGACACTGTCATCAAAAATTCAAAAAGAAATGTCTGTTTTTTGAAAATGGAGGGAGATGTGGTGACTACCTGAAAAGAACATACTCCTATTTAATGACGATAATACCTACTAGTAAAGAATCCGAACGTGCATTTTCTTCGGCATGACAATTTGTAACAAAAATAAGAAGACGTTCCAACGATGAAACGCTGGAGAAGCTGTGTTTTTATAAGCTTATTTACAGAAACACAAGAAATGAAGAAACTCTTTTTTTTTTTAAATTTCATTATGTACTATTTTTAATTTTTCTTGTTATGAATTAATTTTTTTATTTGTTTTACTAAAATAATATTAAATCAATTTTTAACTATCTTTTCAATTTTATTATGCAATTTCAACTGTGCTAATATGTAAGTATTTTTAGTAAATAGCTCAATCCTAATCTCGGGTCCAAGCCCGGGATTGGGATAATGTGATCCCGAAATCCCGGGATTGAAAATATGACACGGGATTGCAAACCCTACAAGAGTGGGCATTAAGTCGATCTCCGTCAACCGGTGAACCACCAAGACATTTTGGGGCGACCGCCTGAAGATTAGCAATTAGTAGTTATATACCAAAATATTCAAGACTGGCTGACAGTATGCAGACTATGTCTTCTACTGACTATAACTATAAGCACTAACTTAAGAGACTAAAGTGTTTAATTTTTTAATGTATTTTGAATTGTTTCGTTTATGTTTGTATCTTGCATTTTGCTCTGAATTCCGTCTTAAAGTTTATTTTATTGCTGTTATGGAGTTAAGTACATATTTCGTATTTATTATTAAGCCATAATAAGTATTGTAGACCTCGTTTTCTTACTTAACCCACCTGAGCCATTGGGTGGACCGCAACGCCTTAAAAAATTAGTAGCCCATAGCCTGGAAAAGTTTGCCCGCCCCTGCACTACTTGATAGTGAAAAAGCAATTCCTAGAGAACTAGAGTAGAAAGTTATAATATCAACGAAAAACAAAGAAAGACACAGAGACAGTATTGTACAATAAAAATGTTTTAATGTGGGTGTCTTACAGCTGCTCACCAAATGGAGCATTTTGTAAAAAAAAGTTTGTGGTCCCCCCCCCTCCCCCAGTTGATGAAATTGGAATTGGGAGCAAGAAATTGAAAAGAAAAAAAAAATTGGGAAACATTCTTTCAATTATCCTAAAGGTTTTGTTGGAAGATACAACGAATACGAGGCTGCATTGCACCCCAAAAATTATGTGATACAGGCAGAAAATTCACTGAATGTTGCCGGAGGAAAGGTTGAACCTATAAATTCTCAGTTAAGTTGCTGCCGCTGGAAAAAAAATCGAAAAAAATGTTAAAAAATAAAGTCAATAACTAAGACTGTGGTTTTGTATGACACTCAAATATTATCCCTTCACGGACATCGATATTCGGGATCTCTGGATATATATCCGTAAAACCAGAATCTGAAGTTAAGGAAGGCAACTTAAGAGCTTTTCTGAGCTTCAGAGTAGGAGGTGATGATGTTCATCCTATTAAACATTTAGCAACTGGTGGACAAATTACACGCATACTAATCCGGAAATTCAAAATGAAATTGTGCAATGGCAACCATACTGAGGATGAAGTAGTGACAAAGATTAACTTATACCAGAGTTTTAGCAGATGAAATGGCAGATAGATTACAGGTTTAGAGTAGTTTTCTGTCCGTGCCATCTTGTTCGAGAAGACTTTCTTAATCCCCCATCAACTTTGACTATACAGTAGCGGTACTTAAACTGTGGTCCGCAGACCCCTCGGGATCCCCAGCACCTTTCAAGGGAGTCGGCTGGGGTCTTTCAGTTAATGTTAAGAGTTCAGAGTTGCTCTTTTGCAACTCTGAAAGGCACCGTGAAAAAATTGAAAGATGTGTCATCCTAGACTTGATCCCTAAATTGTCCTCAATGAGCATTTAAATTATTTAGCTATGTGTTGGGAGGGGTGTTCAAAATCTTGGCGGTCCGCGATGTCGGGATGATACAAAAAGGGGGCCGTGGCGATTGAAAGTTTAAGAACCGCTGCTGTACAGGATTAAAATGTAGCTGTTCTTGTCTTGGTTTGCCTAAAAAGTACAGTAATAATCTTGAATTACCTAAGATGGGACTATGAGGGGGTAAGAAATAAGTCTTGCTTGCTATAAAGCAGGGATAGCCAACCCACGGTACGCGTGTCACAGTGTGGCACGGTGGAGTTGTAACGGTGGCACGCGAAAACTTACTGACAAATTGAATAACCATTTCTTTTTTAGTATTTTATTGAAATGGGGATGTCACAGACAAAGAAACTCAAAATTTGTATAAAAATATGCTTGTGAATAAATGTTTTCTGTTGAACTCGATAAAATAAATATCACTCAAAACTAGTTGATATGCACCTATAATAACCTAATTTTGTTAAAATCTGCAAGAGTTAATCCTAATATATAGATGAATTGGTAAAAAAAAAAAAAGTTGTGTAATTCAAAAGCCACTTTACGTAAGCACTGAGTGTTTAATAATTATTTTGAATTAAATTATTCAAATTACTCATTTTTATTTTACACTTAACCTAACTGATTGTACTTGTGAAAAGTTTATTCACAATAAAATTTAAGTTTGTACTTTCGTCTTATTTATTATATAAATTTTAAATTTCGAGTACATAGAGACTTTCAGTAAAAAATCTACTTTTTTCTATCTGCATAAAATTCCCTTAATAAACATAAGCAACATTTTTACAGTTTTCCATATTTGTTTGCTGGAAAAGTTGGAAGTGGCGCGTAGAATTATTTTTTATCAAATAGTGGCACTCTTCCCAAAAAGGTTGGCCACCCCTTCTATAAAGGTATACAGGTCTGTATTTCTAAGTAGTATTGTAATAAACGTGCTCTCGCGGTTTTTTTTGGTGTTTGGGGCTAGAAGAAAGGTCAGCCATAATCAGAACAATTCTAATTTATTATTCTCTCACTTGTTATTACTAATGCCACCTGTCTGACGTAGTCAGATCGAGGTCCACGATATTCACCATGGCATCAGGCTAGATTGTACGCCTGTCGTTAGCCGTAGCTTTGAGCACCATGCAGGTGACAGTACGATTTGGCTTGGTTCCACCCAATTTTGAGGGAGAACACCCTGGGAGTGGTCAGGGACCTCCCACCTCTCTTTCCTTTCCACCAACCTCACGAGAGGACTTGCGGCTCGACGGCTATTTAGAGTACCCCCTGCCGCGAAGGCACTATGCATTTACAAACATCCATGTCTTCTCCGGGATTCAAACCCAGGCCCTACGGCACAACAGTCAGCATCGCTAAACACTATACCAAATGGGTGACCTTCTTCCATTCTCCGCTTGTTCGACCTCTGGTCGTTAGCATTCAATTCTAACTTATTGACTAAATCGTCAAATAACAAACTTTAATCATTTAGTAATTAATCGCCGAGTAACTCTCGACAAGCGCTCTTAACTACTTTCCACTAACCACTAATTTCACGTACCAAAAAGTTAATGCTTAAATATAACCCTTCATTTGCATAAACCATGTCTTCTTCGTGGGAAGTTTTCAATAGAACAATATTTAAAAGAACAGATTTGGCCCAATAGGATTAGTGAAGGCTCGCGGATAGACCCGTTACAGTATTCACTCGGATTATAAGTACAAAGTAGTATCCATAGTTTAAATTTCGCTGTCTCCGACGCCTGCCTTCAGAAAGTAGTTTATATTTGTGATGGATAGATAATATTGTGCAAAGGAAAGAAAGAGAAACCGCTGTTACAGCTAGTTATCTGGGATGAACTATTGGAATATCCGAGTTAATTGTAGCCTTACATGTCCTCGTCGGAGCATTTTCAGTAAGGCTACCATTGAATAAATTATTGCAGAAAGATGACACGAATTTAGCTTAGCAATTTCCTGAACAAGTTGTGATTTTTCTGAAATGAGAGAAGAAGTAATGACGTGGAGACATTCAGACAGAGCAAAACCTATAAGCATCTCACCTGAGAGTTTAAAGGTGTGGGAGAATTGAAAGGAAGACTAGCCATATTTCAAAAACAATCTAATTTATTCACAACATCAACCACAATAAATTCAATAGATCAAGGATAAGAGATGCACCCAATGAATAAATACGAAGACAATTAACGAGGTACACGAGATATAAGAAGACTTTAATGTTTAATTCACTTAATTCTATAGCTCTGACTTCTTTAGTTAATCTCAGTTCAATCTCCAGTAACAGTTCGTCCCCTTAAGTAATTCAATTATCAAATATTAAACATCCGTGATTCAATTTGATTAATCACTGCTCAACTAGCAATCTATCCTATCTCTCTCTCTAATCTGAAAGCCTAGACTATATGTAATAGTCTTAATTAACATATATTCACGTTTTCTTCTTCGAGGAGGTGTTTTATAATAAAATAATTTTTAAAGATCAGAAATTCCCCTAGCGGACTGTTAGTTAAAGGAGCGTGGATAGAACCGTCATAAAACTTTATGGCTATCTGGATGTTGAGGTCCCGTATCTAGAAAAGACAAAAGGCAAGAGTCCGTAATGCAACGTGAGGCCCACCAATGCAAAAGAATACATTCAAACTGCTGTCTTTTTGCCATTTCTTGATTATTGTATGAAATAAATCAATGGGGGGCTTCTAAAAGGCTTCCAGATGGTACATAATCTCAAATAATCCAGATTCCCACTTTATGCCAATCAACTGGTACCTTTTACCTCTTCTCTAGTGTGGAGAAGGGAAATAATTCCGTTCACACACGCAGGCATAAAGTTGACTGAAAAGGGCATGTCGTAGTGAAGATCGCAATTACAATGGTACAATGATTGAGTCCAAAGTATAAAGTTTTCTCCATTTTCAGTATACAAATAACCGCGTGTGAACAGCGTAGCTTCCGCCATATCCTTTTAAATGAGTCAACTAATGAGGGAGGAGAGCGTGACTTTCGAGAGTTTCGCAACTCAGAGTGCTATTTGACCACGTATGAAAGGAACAAGGTGATTTCTATTTGAGACTAATTCCAGACTGTTTACTCCTTTTATTATGTGTGACCAGGGACAACTTAAGACTCTTTGAGGCCCTGGTCCCAGAGAAATCTTTAGATATTTTGAGCCCCTAAGCAAAAGTAGGCTTTATCTGAGATCTTTAAAAACTAGACACCAAATAGGCATCATGCATTGTCAAATACTCGTATAGACGGTAGTTTGAAACAAATAAATTTGCTTGACTCAAAATCTCAAAAACATAGCCACAACTTGCTCGACCGATAGCCGCATTTCGATTAAATGAATTGAATGATTGTTTATGGTATTGAACCTAGATCTAAACATAGACAACGGTCATCACATAATAATATAGTCTTGCCACTTTCACCAGTTGACATGCAGTTTGATATTTCCTGTTTTTCGGAGAATATCTGCGGGAATAATATTGGACCATTAAAATTATCCGGATCATTATCTTATTAAGCCATTTCAATCGAAAATGATGTCTTTCTTACAAATGTTCCCCCAAGTTGCTCTTGAAGGAGCCCTCCCGTCATCTGTTGCACAAAAAAACTACTAAAACTGACCTATCCAGTTGTAACGGGTCTATTTGCGAGCCTCCTACTAATCCTCTTGGGGGAGGGGGAAACTATTTCTTTAAATATTGTTCTATTGAAAACTTTCTCCCGAAGAAGATGCAGTTTATGTAAAATAGGGCTTATATTTAAGCATTAACTTTTAGGTTCGAGAGAGAGATTAGGAGTTGGATGGAAGTTAGTGATTAACGTAAACTAATGGAAAGCTAGCTGAGAGTTGCTCGACGATTAATTGTTGAATAATTAAAGATAGTTAATTGACGATTTAGTCAATAAGTTGAATTAGATTAATATCGACTAGAAGTCGGATAGCTGAGAACGGAATTACGATTATTCGGAACGTATATTACCAAAACGTTCCAAGAGTAAGTGATTCAATTCAAAATTAATCGCTTTTGTTCCAATACTTAATTAATGGTGCATTTCTTGCCCTGAGTCATTTGAATTGATTAACAGAACAATAAAATAAATTCGTTTTGATTATGGCTGATCTTTCTTTTAAAAAACTCCCGAATACCCGTTGATTACAAGACGAGTAGCCATTTTGGAAAAGTTATCGAAATCTCTGTGAGAGCTCTGCAGATGTGTCATTCTGGACAATTTCTAATAGTAAGAAAACGTCTTAAAGGCTTAGTAACTATTTTTAAATCTACTGTTTGCTTAGAAAGAACTTTTACTTCTCTTCGATTACGAAAGTTTTACACGAGAAATAGAATGAGTCACAAGATCGAGTAAATACACTTCTTGCTGTGTTATATATATCCTTCGAAATATTTCTGTTCATACAAAAGATATCTTGACTCGACTCAGCAAGAAGAAAGGACGATTTGCATTTAGTTCGTGGATGTATGAAAATGTGTGATCTTTGTTTAAATAAGTTTCTACCGAAAGAAAAAATTTTATAACTCTTTTTCAGAAAAAGTTAATATTCAAAATCCCGTATTCTATTAAACATACTTTTCATTTTTATTTAGATATGAGTTAAGTTTAAAAAAAAAAAAAACCTTTCCTGAATGAAAAATTTCTGGATATACTTGTGGGCCTGAGAAATAATGCTCTTGGCAACAAATCATAGTAAGAAATTTTGGAAAAGTTTTTTAGTAGAAGATCATATTCGCACAGGAAGGTCGTCGACATTGTTAACTGATAATAATTGAGAGGGAAAATGCTGATAATAAGCAATCCTCTCTTTTAATAAATTGAAATAAATAAGTTGAGAGAGAAAAATTAAGTGTAATAGATATATCATGTGGTTCACACGTAAAATGAATTTTACAGCTTACCTGATTTAATATACGCCCTTTTGGCTCTATCTTAATTCAACCGACCTTAAATGGAAAAATGTCTCTTATCTTTTACGACATGTTTCTTTCGTAGCATGCAGTTATTATTATTATTATTGTTGTTGTTATTATCGGGTTGATGCATAATTATCCGGCGTTTATATCAGCACGTTTTTCAACAGTGAAAAGTAGCGTTTTGTTTATTTTTTTTTTGTATAAAAATAATCTTTTTTATTGTTTTAGAAAAATGCGCGTCGAAAACCATAGTCATATTCGCCATAAGAAAGGATGGAAAGTAGCACAGTCCTTTCGCGATCTCAACGAACTTTCTGGCAAAGGAACAATCACAGCGAAAGTCAGTGTAGGGAGGGGTTTGCCCGTTTCAAATCAGGTGATACCAGCTTGGAGGATAAGCCAGGAAGAGGTCGGCCATATCGGATTTCGACGACCAGGCTCGGGATCGACGATCGGATGACTTGGTGGCCCTATGTCAAAGCGTGGATCGCCTCTAAGAATCGTGTCTTCTTCGCTTGTGGAATTGACCATCTGCCAAGTAAATGGGAAGCAGTAATTGAAGTAGACGGTGACTACGCTCCCGAATAAACATTTAAACATGTTTTTGTCAAATATTTTTACTGATTTTTTTAAAATAAAATTTGTTGAAAAAACGCCGGATAATTATGCATCAACCCAATATTATCTCGTTTCGGAGCAGTAAAGTGAAAATAATACAGGGAGTCTACAAATTAGTTGAGAAATTTCGTAAATTAAGAACTACCTAATTAAATGAAATTAACCCGCTTAAAGTCAGGCTAGTATTAATATGTCCTAAGTTTATTCATAGATGACGTTATTGCTATAATGTAAGAATTAGAGATCGGAAAATCCTCATGCCTTCCTAGAACATGAAAGGGATAGTCCCAAAGTTAACGTGCTTTGTGTAGTAAGCTCATCGAATGTTTTCGGGCTTGTTTTTCATCACCGAAAAGGATGTTGTGGGAATTACTTACCTGAACCTACTACAGATTTTCTTTATAACAAACTTTAAAGAAAAAAATGCTAGGATTTTACATTTTTCAACCAGATGGCGTGCCTTATCACCACCACAACTACGTTACACCTTACCTCAATGATGAAGTACCAGTTTGCATTAGTCGTGGAGATAACGGACTTAAAAATAATATTCTCTTTAATCTTTGATATTAAAGAAATTCCTCCCTTTTCTCCCCTCGTTCCGTCGAGATGCGGCAGCCGGTTGAAAGACGGGCGTGGTTGTCATTAACTAAATCAACTGGATGAATAGTTTCCTACTTACCCCTCCACCAGCGTTGTTGCGCTGCACTCAATGTGGACTGCTTTATATTCAAACACTTCAGCAAATAATTCTTATTTTTTCCTACTTATTATGATGAGTGGATGATAGAGATTTTTTTAAGGTTCCACGCAAATGTATAACCGTTACGGTTACCATTTGGTCGTGGAGGTGTTATTCAACGACCATCACGATTACTAGATCTTTCACAGTTGGATTACAGTGTATGGAGTTTGGTCAGAGTTCAAGCGTACATTATGCTATTTCCTGCATCCATTCCTGAACTAAAATTTTATTGACGGAAACATGCTGACACACCTGTGGCAAGAACTGATTTACCAATGAGACATTTGCAGAGTAATGAGAGAAAACACCTTCAAACATTTGGGATAGTTGTAAACTTGGACAATTTCTTTACCTTACAACAATATGTGCTTAATTTTTTTCCTGTATTTCACGCGCATTTTCTGCGTTTCTTTTTGCCCAACTAATTTGTAGACGTCCTGCATTATGCAAACGTTTTTATTGCTTAGTGGGTCATAAGTGTGAACAGTTACATTGTTAGTAGAAATGGGACTGGGTATGTTATATAATTCAATTTCATCAATTTCTTTGTCAAATCAAAGATCCAACCCTCTGGCTGCTGACTAAGAGGCCTCCTATTGTATCAATAGTAAAAAATTGCTTTCTAACAACCATTCATTAAACATTGGTTTATGTCTTAAGAAATGAGAAGAACTAATAACAGTTCGCCAACTAAATTTCTTTTTTACTTGCTGCTTCTTTATTTTATCAACATTTAAGAATGATTTTAAGCCTTTTCACTGTTCTAACGATTTACATTTTTTACAAGATTATGTGAATATGTGATTTTTGAAAAAAATTCAGTGTGTATTATTGATTAATGCTATTCATTTTCCCCCCTCAGATTCAACCAAAATTTCGGTGCTCTGGGAATTCTGGATTTCCTTCACGGTACCAATTCTCAGTTTCGTAAAACCATCAAGTACAAGCGCCATTTCACAACGTTTAATTTTGTGCCTGTGAAGCAACTGTACCCAGATGAATCGAAGAATTGAATGTGCAGTTAACCCTATTTGTGCCAAATACTATATACTGTTGAACAGTCGTCGACAACCTATGGCATGCGTGTTACATTTGGCACCCGGTACAATTATCAGTGCCCCTCTACAGTATTTTACAAATTTGTCAATTTTTGGGGATGGAGATTGATAATTTTGACATGGAACTTATTGGATTAACATTTTAAAAATTATGGAAAGCACCATCTAAGGAATTGCAAAAAAATCTGGAAGATAACTAGCGATAGATCGACAGCTGTTTTAAATTATTGAATGCCATTGGTGGAGAGATTTATTTGTGTTTGAAGAAAATTACATGTACTTTGCTTTCTACTTTTGGTTCTACATATATGGATGAACAAATCTTGTCTGATATGAAGAGTAGTTTGAGTTTGTAAAGAAGTTATTCTACAACTGAATGTTCAGAATCGTGTCAAATAGAAAGTCACAAATTATACCGCTGATATTGCTATATGAAGAAGAGCAGAGAAAGCACAAAAAGTTCGAATTAAAATATTTATTTTTTTAATTATATATTGAAGGGGAATACTTATATGTTATGTTGTTTATTTTTATGTGAGTAAATAGCTTAAATGATGCAAAATTATTATATAATAAAATTCTAAATTTATATTCTTGACCTCTATATTCCCTAACTCTTCAAGCACTATCGCGGAAATCGAATTGTGTCAGATATTATCTATAGTGTGGCACCTTGAATCAAATTAGTAGATTGGTTTGACACGCCACACTTGCACGGTTGCCGAAACTTTCTGTAGAACCTTACGTGTAATAGGAAGTGCTTTGTTCCAGAGTGGAATAATGTGAGAATTTTATATTTTATAAAGGATTTTCTTTTTCTTAAAATGACTTTGATTTCGATCCTAAGTAATAATCAAACACCTAACTCAAACATTAAATTTATGTTGGAAGACAGATGTTAAATTTATATTGCAGACAGATGGCAATACATTTTTCAAAGACGGTTCGTGTGATTTTATCCCTTTCATTGCGACGAACGGATTCATCAAAGAAGAATGGATAGTGAATTTCCTTCCTGATGAAGGTGTTCTACTGACAGGTGAAAAACTATGGGCTTCAAAGTCTCGAGCAGACTGGTGGAGAATCTTAGGAAAGTGAGACATTATCTCAAATATCGTGCTTCTCAATCGACAGGAGTTCAATATTGCGAGGCTCGTTCATAATAGCCCTAATATAACTTTAATGAAATGCTACTGTAAGTCTAGGTAAACTGCTATCTATAGAGCTTTCTTCAAATCTTCAGCAACAAGTTTCCTGTTTTAAAATTATTTTTGAAAACACCGAAGTGATTACGGCAGTAAATCTTCTCGTTCAGATCAATATCTTTACTTTGATACTTTCGCAAGGCAACTGGGCTAAGTGTCCTACCTAGAACCGAAAGGTGGCATGGCGTTGTCGACTTGGATGGTTAAGGAGAGGCGTGGCTTCAGGATCAGATCAATAACCACCATGAAGATGTTTATCTGCAAAAACCAAAACAATATAATTTGGTTAATTAAACGTATTCCTTAAGAATTAGGGAGATCGACCGAAATGTGTATAACCAGGGAAGGTTTGTAAAATAGTGGTTTTAAATGTTGTACATCTAGTATGTAAAATGTGTACCTACTTTGTTAATAAATATTTATACAACCACTTAAAAATCTGTTTTTATTTCAGCCCTTACATTGAAATAATTCAATTACTTGCCTCAGGATTTTTCTTTTCCTTACTGAAAAAAGTTACGAAAATTTTCTCAGCTTAAAAAAATATTTGATTTATTGAAAACTATGATTGATATACGATTAGTCAAAGTTGAAGAAGGGAAAAAAAAGTTAAAACAAAATCAGGCTTGAAAAAAATTTATAGCTGAAATAATTTTTCAAAAACTTTTTAAGTATAATTGATATTATAGTCACAAGTTATCTCTCATTTAGAATGTTTGCTTGCTTTTAAAATATTTGTCATAGATACAAACGTTCCAAACTTCTTGGGCTCATGAGACGGGAAAAAACCTATATTGCTAGGTTTCAAAATTCACACACAAAAAAACGACAACTTGTGAAGCATATCAACGATTCAAAATACAGAAGCATATTAAAATTCTTCTAGACACATTCTTCGATTCATTTACAACCATATGAATACTGTGGGGTCTTACCACCTTTACGTCAACAAGCTGCAGTCTGCTTCTTTCCTCCAAGCGGCTCCTTTCTCTTATGACAATGAGCTAGAGTTTTGTTAGAACTATTGTTATCTTTTTTGGCAGTTAGTTTATGAATATAGCCTGTGTCCCCAAAATGACCGACGATTTGAAAAATCTATTTAAAAAGGACAGAAAGCAATAGAAATGCACGGTTTGCTTCATTCTGCTATGGTAACCAAAATATTTATTCTAACCCAAGTTTCAAAAGTTGCTACAAAGTTCATTAACAGATGGTCTTCTGGACTAGTATAATCCCCCCCTAGTAATTAATTACGTCATACCCCTCATGTGAATTACCATTTTATTTTTTTATCATTGTTTCCTTTCTTAATTTTAAATTATATTCTCAATCTTCAACCCACGCAGGCAAGCACTTTTTCCCACCCAATTTCTGTTCCATAACTTCAAGGCAGCCAATTGAGTGTTAGCTCACTGATTCCTTTCGACCAATAGCAGAAAAGTCTCTCGTCCGCTTACTCTGAAAAATTTTCATCACATCGGTTGTCTCTGAAGCAGTCTCCGTAGCCATACCCCCTTGCTCCTTCAAGTCCACCAATCAGGAAGCTCCCTCTCAATCCAGGCCTCTCCACTTCAAAACCCAAATACATTTCGATATGGGATGGAGAAATGTCTCGCGTTCCTTTTCTCAAAGATGTCAAGCGTTCCATTAACAGATAGCGCTTCTGACAATGTTTTATGACCATTTTGTCAAACTCGTCAGCATTTCGAGTGTTTCGAAAATTGCTTACTCGTTGGAACACGATAAACAACTAATCACAAAATTCAAAATTAGTTACAAAGTTCTTCTGCAGATGGTACTTCAAACAGAGAAAACTATGAAAACATGTTTCATATCCGTTTCGGCTGACATGTCAGAATTCTAGAACGTGTTTTGAAAGGGGTATACTTGTTGAAACACGCCAGAATGCTGACGTGTTTGACGAAATGGACATGAAACATGTTTTTATGGTTTTTGTTAGAAGCACCATCTATTGACAACTTTGTAACTAATTTTGAAACTCTGTGAAAATAAATTCAATGGTTACCAAAGCTAAATGCAGCAAACTGTACATTTCTATCGCATTCCATTACTTTTAATTGAAGTTTCAAATCATCAGTCATTTTTGGGACTACTATACTCATTTTGGTTTGCACTATAAGGCTTGTTATTCGAATATATATCATTTTTCGCGAGTTCGGGACCCTATGGATTCTTCTAGAAATTAGTGGAGAAATCTACTAATTTGAAGACCTATGACGCAAGCGGATCTTTCTCGAACTATCCGTGAGGCCTATGAATAGAGAGATGCTCGCTAAAAGTCAGTCAGCTTGGTTTTGACGAGCACTTAGTATATTTGTCTTGACCGTAATTGTTGATTAGCTCGGCTGTTGAATAGGGCGAGCAGTGCTCGTGAATAAGCTTATATATACGTGTATTTTTAGATACTGATAATTGTGTCTAAGTGCTGTTGAAGGTGGGAAGACCTTCTGAGATTTATTGTGCGAATATTGCTGCTGAATCCTGTGTTTCAAGGATTGTTTTTCGACAATAATTTCCATCGTTCCTGAAGAACTGTCTTGCTTTTTGTGACTGATTTACATAAAATCCTGGAACCCTGGTCAACGTAATAATACATTTCTGCAATAAAATTGTTCATATATTCATATATTTATTCCACAAGCAGGGACGTTTTATGGCATGGGCTAACTTGGCCCGAGCCCAGGGCCTCGTTTCTACTTAAAATCTATTGATTCGAAAACATTTGATTTTGAAGACATAATTAACGATTTTGTGAACAATGTCATGTCTTCAGAGTTTATTTTTGGATTAATTCATGGCAGCTATACTTATGCGTATTCACTGTAACCTAATGTAAATACTAAGCAAAAGTTTTGCTTTTATATTTTGGCAATTGTTAGTATTGTTTTTGTTTTTTGTGGAATAAAAAGGTTTTTGATTTTTAAAATGGCTGGCTATTTTATCCTTTTCATAATCCAGAATTATTTTTAATGTTATGATTTTTTGAAAGCTTGTGGTAACGTTCGAACATCCGAACCCTCTTGTCTACCTGTAAACCCGGCTAGATGTGTAGGAGGAACTAAATAATCCACAGACATTATTTGCAATCTAATTTGATTTATTAATTCTTATTAACAACTATTAAACAGACACAACACAATTCTAATTAAGGTGTATTAATTATGGTAGAGTGCAGAGGTGAGATTTGATAATTCGGGGATATTACTACAGACTCTCAACTGAATCTAAGATAGCTTAAATACGCTCAATTACAAATACATCGCACACTAATAATTAGATTCTACTTAATCAAGAACACAGTACTAGAATCGTTAATGCATTTGATCCTACAAGGGAAACTTCAGGCACTTTCTTCGGCTTGATCAAATGACGATGGATCCACGCTCTGTAATCTTTATCTAATTCTCAAACTTATGATACTCCTATTTGCACACCTCCAACGTATCAGCTTCAGCGTGTCAACAACAACGTGACAGCAACTCGCTTCCTTCTTCTTCACTTCTTTTCTTACTTCCTTTTTTCTTACTTTCTTTCCTTTTTTGCCAACTCGCGAAAACCGAATATATATAGTATACCTCATTTACATAAATCACGTTCGATTTCTCGATGAAAGTTGGTTGAATTAAATATTTTGCTTAAAGAGATGAGGAGATATTAGTGGAACCGCGTATAGATCCGTCACAAGCTATCTTGCCTTATTCAGTTGCAGAACCAGATACGCTGCTAGCGTAATAGAGTTATTTCTTTGCAAAACGGATAAAGTAATATTTAAAAGAGAAGAAAATTAATTTTCTAAAAAATCTTCATTTTTTTTACATATTGTTTTTGTTGAACTTTACATGTATATATACCGAATTCAATAAAAGATTTGTAAATAGTGACTTTGGTTTCACAGGGATCCAGAGCCTCAAGACGTCATTATTTACTTCTAAGCAAGATGTTAAAAAAAGAGTGTTAGCAATAAAATCAGTGATTTTTTTCGAGTCTATTGTCGAGCAAATCAGACCTTTTTATTATGTATAAAAAATAAACTCTGCTATATATACACAGATATCTAACATAACACGCCATTTTAGGGAGAAAAAAATATTACAAGCTGTTACTATTACAAATGCTGACCAGAAAGCCTTGAATCTGATTTGGCATTGAAACTATATGAGACAATGATTCAGGGTAAATATTGTAAAAATGTGGAAGTACGACATATGCTTGACATTTTATTTTTATAGGAAACTATTATTAAATTTATATATACATATGTAATATTATGGATCTCATGAATCCCTTAATATTGATTGGTAAACATAATCAGACGTATCTGAAACAGGGGTCGGCAACCTTGTAACTGTGGCGTACCAAACCTATCTACCAATATGCTACCAGCCGTTTCCGAGATTAGCCGGAACAGACAGACAGACAGACAAAAATTTTAAAAATTGATTTTTTGATATAAGTACCGTATATACCTTTAAATGCATTTAGTAACAAACTGCTAATTTGAAATTACAAACAGACACTTCAATTTTATTTATTTATATATATATATAGATTGGGATTATAATAACTATTGTTTAAATGTGACTAAAAATGTAAATAAAAAAAAGGATTACAACTAACCGTAAAACTTATCAATTTTTTGTTTCTTGCATTGCTTTTTGCTTATGAAGCCTTGATTTATTATTTTTAAAAGTGCATCCGAAACAGCCGATGCTCTACTTAACTGAACAGTGAGATAACTATTATAAAAAAAAAATATGGCACGTGTCAGCGTATTATCATGTGCGCGTATATAACACTATTATATCTCATCAAGAGCATCGGTCGCCAGTAACCAAAACAACGACTTCATTAGCTCAGCTTGGCGTTCAATTTGGTGTTCATCTTGGCATTCAGTTTCCCGTTCACCCGTATAGTTTCCGTTCCCGTAAGAATACGGGAATAAAATATAGCCTATGTTACTCCCCGTTAATGTAGCTTTCCATTAGTGAAAGAATTTTTAAAATCGCACCAGCCGTTTCCGAGATTAGCCGGAACAAACAGACAGACAGACAAAAATTTTAAAAATTGATTTTTTGATATAAGTACCGTAAATACCTTTAAATGCATTTAGTAACAAACTGCTAATTTGAAATTACAAACAGACACTTCAATTTTATTTACTTATATAGATAATTTTGCATTATTTGAAGTTATTTATTAACATAAAAATAAGCAACATAAAATATAACTATTCCCTTTAAATATAATTGAATAAAAAAGCAAGTAATATAAAAAAAAAAATTTAATCAGTTCCTACTTAGGTCAACAAAGAAACATATTATTTTAGTTATTTTTTATAAAGAATTTACATTTAATATAAATATGTATATACGTATGACAAAATCACAATATTAAGTGATAAAATAGAAAGCGATTTTTTAAATGCAATTTGCCCTTTTCCTTTTTATATATGACGTTGGACTATTTTTTGTTTGTTACTTTTATTCATTAACTAAATTTAATTATTCTAATAAAATAGAATAGTAAAAAAAAAAAAAAAAAACTGCATTCTCACAGAAATTAAGCCATCCTAGGTGGGATTCGAACCCATGACTTTTGGATTAAAAGTCCATCGCGCTACAGGGACACAACGAAAATTTTTCCTTTCTATTCATGCTGCTGGACTATTATTTTTGTTTGTTTCTATTTAGTCATTTTTTAATTTAATTAATGAATTAATATTTGAAAAAGCTGTATTAACATCAAGTGCCATCCCCTACAAGTTTAGAAAAATGTATTTAAACTTGAATAGATGAATAGAAAATATTTTATAAGGGATTAAAAATTTGAACAATATACAGGATGTCCAGCCTTAAAGTGACCCAATTGCTAATTCCAGAACCGTTCGGTTTAGATATGCACTTCCAATTTGAAAAATTTTTTTAAAAAAGGTATAGCATGTTTTTACGTGCTTTTCAAACCAAAAAACCCATTTACAAAAAAATTACAAAAATTAAATTTTTATACGGTCCTATCACTTGTAACTAGGAAAAGGTGCAGAACACAAAAACAAAGTAAACACAAAAGTTTCATTTTATTAGGATAAAAACTGACTGAGTTATGCCTACATAAATTTGAAGCATCTGAGTTGCTCAGAAAAGGGGGTCGTATATAAATTGAGTTTAGATAATAGTAATTTACTATCTACAGAAAGAGCAAAAGAAGAAAACATAGTAATATTAAAACATCGTTGTAAACATCATAGATTGACAATTTATATTGCTGTATGGCAAATAATAAAAATTAAATTAAAGAAATACAACTTGTACCGAAAAGATTAAAACAGCTTATTTTAACAAATAGCAGCAAAATAATACAGGATTTGCCGTTCAAATTATAGCATAATGTGGAATAATACGCCAATCATAAATCAGGGGCTTTATTATATAAGAATGACCAAATTAACTTAAATAATGGTGAAGGCACGAGACAGGGAATACGTCTATTGCAACTCCTAGTTTAATACAAGCGCTGAACAAGAGATGGATGGATACAATAAGATGGATGTCATCGAGTGGGAAATTTAATGGCATAAAGTCTTGTCGCCTCTCTCTTATTTCGATTACTCTACCCGTAAAACACTACCATTTCTCAATTGCATACAGTCGTATTAGAATACGACTGTATGCAATGGCAAGCGACTACACAAAAGATTTTTAACGTTCATCATGATCAGCAAAAACGCAGCAAATCAGACTGAAGCAGCAGCATATAAGTCTATTTTCTTGGAACTACTTTTAAAATGTTTTCTTCGTCCAAAATTTTTTATTTTTTCTATGTTTTACACGTACACAGAATAAATTTTATTTCTTAATTACTCAATTATTGTATTATTAACGTATGCTTTTAAATTTAAAAACAATTTACATGAAAATGCCGAGCAAGAGCGAAAGTTTCCTGGCAGAGTTCCACCAAATTTCACTTCGGAGACAGCCCCTTACTAGCTTCTTGAAAATTGTCCAGAGAATGGACAAAATATACGATTTTCAAAGTTCCAGAACTCGGCCAGTTTTTATCGTAATAGAATGAAACTTTTTGTGTTTACTTTGTTTTTGTGTGTATTTCATCCTTTCCTAAATATAAGTGATGGGACCTGAAAACCGTATAAAAAATTAATTTTTGTAATTTTTTTCTAAATGGGTTTTTTGGTTCGAAAAGCTTGTAAAAACATTCTTTACCAGTTTTAAAACATTTTTCAAATTGGAAATGCATATCTAAACTGAACGGTTCGGGAATTAGCTTTTGGGTCACATTAAGGGTGGACACCCTGTATATAAATGAATATATATATATATATATATATATATATATAGGGAGAGAGTGAACTAATAGTAGGAAATGAATAAATATCATAATAAGAACTTGGAATCTAAACTGCTCTTTTTCATATCGCAATATCAGGGGATATAAGTTGTGACTTTCAATTTGACACGATTTTGAATGTGCAATTTTTAAACAACTTCTTTGCGGACTCAAAATATTTTCTATATAAGAAAAGATTTGTTCACATGGATATGTAGAACCAAAAGCGGATAACAGAGTACAGGCAATTTTCTTCAAACAGTTAAATTTCTCCATAAATGGCATCTAATAATTTAAATAATCCGCCGATTTATCTCGTTAGTTATCTTCCAGACTTTTTCGTAATTCCGTAGAATGATATTTTGTATTATATATTTTTAAACTTAATTATTTGAAAATAAGAAATAAACAACAAACAAGTAATAAAAAAAAATTTTTTTAAGTCAATTCCAACCTAGATTAACAACAACAACAAAAAAATTTTAGTTACTTTTTAGTAAATAGTTACAATTAATATAAATATATATGTACATATGACAGAATCACAACATTAAGTGGCAATTAATTTTTGTTAATTATCATTAAAGTATCTTATTGTCATCCAAAACGATGGTGTATATAAAATTTTAGTTCAACTGAATGCTACGAAACGTGAGGAAAAAAAATCTTTTAAAATTTTGAGCCAAGTCGCTAAAAAGGAAGCCAACGTGGCTGTATCTCTACGTCTTTAAATAATTAATTTCTGTCAATTAATTTTAATTAAATTATCGTAGTGTTTCCCATAATAATAGTGTATAGAAAATTTCAGCTCAAACGAGCGCTTTAAAATGTGAGAAATTAAACCTTTTCAAGTTTTGACACAAGTCTCCAAAAATGATGCCAACGTAGCTGTATTTGTAATTCTTTGAATAATTAGCTTAAAATAATGTATTGTCATCCAAAATAATCGTGCATATAAAATTTCAGCTCAATTGAGCACTTTAAAATGTATTTTATTAACGATTGAAAATTTGAAAAAGATAAATATATATATATATAAATAAATATATATAGAGAGTGGAACTAATAGAAGGAATTGAAAAATAAAAGTATTCCTTCGATATAGTTAAATATCTTAATACGAATCTTCTGCCTTGCAAATCTCTGTGTATTTTATATCTCAATATCAGGGGTATAATTTGTGACTTGATATTTCCCTCAATTCTGAATGTTTAGTTGAGTCAACTTCTTTGAAAATTGAAAATACTTTTCATATGAGAAGAGATTTGTTATCTGGGTATGTAGAACCAAAAACAGAAAGCAGAGCACATGCAATTTTCTTTTCAAGCATTTAAATATCTCCAGAAATGACAACCAATAATTTAAAATAGCTGTCAATTTATCGACAGAGTTATCTTCCAGATTTTTTAATAATACCGTAACTTTTTCTTCTTATAATTCTGGGGATGTTAGTTCAATAAGCTACATTACAAAATCATCAACTTTAATCAAAAATTGACTAGTTTCTTGAGAGATGTACAGTGCCACTGAGAATTGTACTGTTTTGTAAATTTTTGAGATACTTCTAGGTTTTTAAGTTATACTTACAAAATTTTAGGAGTGTTCAAAGTAGTCTCCTCCAGCATCAATGCACTTTTGTAGACGAATTTTCCTCAAACTAATCATTTCTTGGAATTGATGGAAAAAATGCATTTATAGGCACATCAATCTCTTCTTCTGAATGAAAACGACGTCTACGTAAGTTCATTTTTAGATTAAAAATTAACCAAAAGTCGCACATAGCTAGATCCGGAGAATAAGGTGGATGTTCTATCACTTCAATTTGTTTTTGCTTAAGAAACTCAATTGTTAATCCTGCTGTATGGAAAGATGCATTGTCATGATGAAGCATTAGTCCCCTAACATTCACTTCTTGGAGAATTTCTGAAAGACATTTAGTGGTATACCAGATTTCTGTCACTGTCTTCTGTCCTTCCAACTTGATGGCTTTGACCCATACCGTACTTCTGAAGAAAACGGCATACATTACTTTTTCATCGCTTGTTGTCTTTTCACCATTGTCGGCGTGAAATCATCTTCAAAGACTCATACATTGCTTTCTTGACTTGCTGAAACGTCAAAGAATGACATGTAAGTTTCATCACCCGTTAGAATTTTAGAAATGATGTGGTGGACACTATCATTTATCAATTTAAGGGTTTCTTTACTGATTCTGACACGCTCCTCTCTTTTTGGTGCTCAGTTAGATTATGGGGAACCCAACGGCAAATTACTTTTTTTATATGTAATTCTTCATGAATAATTTTGTGTATGGCTACGGACCTAATCTTAAGAGTTCCTTCTGTATCATTTGGTAGATACAGCGATTATCATCCATTAACATTTTTCGTATGGTAAACACATTATCCGGGATTACTGCCGCCCGCGGCCTTCCTATGATTTCTTCATCCTGAAGAGAACTGCGACCCCTGCAAAATTCTTTAAACCATCTGAATACAGTTGCACGACATGGAGATTCATCACCAAATGCTATTTGCAGTCGTTGAGGGCATTCGTCTTGATTTAATGCAGCTTTAAAATCATAGAAGATCATAGCACGATAACGTTCTCACGTCAACTCCATTTTCTGTTCTGTCTAAAATTTATTCTACGCTAAACAACTGGAAGTAAGTCAATAAAAAGTCGTCATGTTGCTGTGTTAAAATACTTCGTATTTTCAAATTAAATCGTCGATATTTTTTTTTTGTATCTTCTGAAAAATTCTAAGAGTTACTCTCGTACTATAGGTCAACGACTTCTGTTTTAAGAAATAATTTTTAATAATAAGTTTCTGATTAGTGTTTTTCATTGATTTGAATCATGTACTAGAATTTAAGCCGATTTTTTCCCGCACTTCTTTTCAGTGTATTTTGGAATAACTGACAAATGGAGACTTCTGTACTTGTTTATTTTATATGTTAATGATGACACAGCTAAGCAGATAGAAACGTTCCGGAGTATAGCTTCAACACATTTTTTCTTAATTCTTTAACAACGATTTCGTGAAATGGGAATTAAAAGTGTGAACGTAATATGTCCTAATATTTTCTTTTTTATGTATTGAATAACTTTAATAAAAAGTCTTTGTGACTAAGAGTATAAAACTCTCACCGATGCGAAAGGATTGTAATTGTGGTAATTTACACTTTATATTATACTTCTTTAAAGCTGCACTTGAAAATTTCCGATGATATCCGTGAAGTAAGTACATTTTAAATGTTCGGTCAACTTTTAATAGGGAAAAAAACTTCAGATTGTACGAGAAATGTTATTACACTTTTTCTTTTAGCGGGTAGGATTTAATATACAGTGAAATAAGGAATATAAAAAAATTTTAAGTCATTTCCTACTTTGAATGGATGTATTTGATGGAAAGTATTTTATTAACGATTGAAAATTTGAACAAGATTAGAGAGCGAAAGTGAACTGAAACAAGTAATTTAAAAAAAAAAGTTTAAGTCAATTCCTGCTTAGATCAACAACAAAAAATTTATTTTAGTTACTTTTTATTAAATATTTATAATTAATATATAAATATGTATACACATATGACAGAATCACAACATTAAGTGGCGATTAATTTTTATTAATTATCATTAAAGTATCCTATTGTCATCCAAAACAATCGTATATATAAAATTTCAGTTCAACTGAATGCTTTGAAACGTGAGGGAAAAAAATCTTTTAAAGTTTTGACCCAAGTCGCTAAAAAGGAAGCCAACGTGGCAGTATCTTTGATTCTTTAAATAATTAATTTCAGACAATTAATTTTAATTAATTATAATTAGATTATCGTATTTTTACCCAAAACAATAGTGTATGGAAAATTTCAGCTCAAATGAGTGCTTTAAAATATGATAAATTAAACCTTTTCAAGTTTTGACACAAGTCGCCAAAATGGTCACTAAATCACCAAAAATGATGCCAATGGGGCTGTATTTGCAATTCTTTGCATAATTACTTTTAATCAATTAATTTTTATTAATTATAATTAAATTACTGTATTGCCGTTAAAAATAATAGTGTACATAAAATTTCAGTACAATTGAATGCTTTAAAATGCATTTTATTATCGACTGAAAATTCGTACAAGATAAATATAGAGAGAGTGTGTACTAATAGTAGAAATTGGAAAAAGAGCACTATTTGTCTGCACATTGTTGCAACAATGCACACTCGGTATGGTTGAAAAACCGGGTTTCGACGCCAACTTTTGTCATTGTTTTAACAGTTACATTATTACAACAGTGGAGATAAATCTAAGTTGGTGTCGAAAACCTCCAATTAATTAATTTAATTAATTAATCTGTAATTAATGAATTAATATTTTAAAAAACTATATTAACATCAAGTGTCATCCACTATAAGTTTTAAGAAATTTATTTGAATTTGATTGGATTAATAGAAAGTATTTTATTAACGATTGAAAATTTGAACAAGGTAAATAAGTATAAAAATAAATATAGAGAGAGAGAAAGAGAGAGAGAGAGAGAGAGAGTGAGCTAAAGCAGGAATTTTAAAAAATACATATTTAGCACTGCTGAGCTTTTTATTATTTGGCAACAAAGAAAAAGATCCCAGTGAAGATTTTTTTTTAGTTTTATAAGAACACTGTAAATGAAATACTATTTTGGAATTGATTCTGGAGGGATAATTGTCTCATATTTACCTCAAAAACCTGCTACTTATTTCATTTGTGGCGCATATTTTACCCCAAAATTGCTATTCATTTATTTTTTAATAGTTTTCCATTAAAAGTACCATGTTATCCTAACCCTTCATGTAGAAAGAATCGATGCACATTAAATCTTTGATAGCTCAAAGTCCTCGCGTAGGCGTGGTGTAGAAATTGGGAGAGTAGGATGCCAGCTCAAGTGTCCTCTTAGTCTCCTGATGGTGGCTCAAAATTATGAAAATACCAGTAAGTAACGAAAATTTACTTTTTTGTGTTTCTGTAAAATTTGTAAATGATAAGAATTTTTGCTCAATAAAGGCTGAATGTAGGGTTGTTGTTTCAACCTTTTCGGATGAGCTTGGTTCTTGTGGGCATTTCTCCAATGTCCCTCAAAGGCTGTGGTAGCCTTGTGGTTATGGACACAAACTTGTGTCCGGCGTTTCATGAATTACAGCTCTAGTGCCGCTGAAGACCCACCGTGGCTTAATATTCTCCCGTTGGTTAGATGTGGAGGTTTGGAGAGGCAGATTGTCAGCTCACGAGTCGTCCTCGTCACTTGACCATTCAAAATAGAAGTCTGTAGGCAAAAGCCCTTGCGTTCCCTTATAGTGTGATGTTAATAAAACACATTGTAGAACAGAATCGAGTGATAGGATTTGAAGTGATAACATCTTTAGGTGCGTTTTGCTGGAGAGTGAACTTGAATGATGCGTTTTAAGAAGCCCAAACATTGTTACGCTCGGGTTTGTAACACTCGTAACAATGGATCGGAATTTTGCGTAATAATGTAAAGTCATTCAACAAAAAAGGCTTACAACAATGACAAAATTTGGCATCGAAAATCGGTTTTCAGCCAACCTGGAATTTCATGACGTTGCTCTATTGACTGTATTAATTAACTTTGTTTAAAAAAATAAATGCTTTTAACAGTGATTAACTTGAAATATATTATTAAAATCCCAATCTCTAAAATGTTTTACATTTTTTACAAATTTCTATAGATTTTCTTGGATCCAAAAAAAAAAAAAATGTTACAACTATTTTTTAAGTAGGTTGGTACATTGTATATCTTTCTCGACGCTGCCGAGTTAGATTGAGATGGAATATTATAAAACTTCTTTAAAAAATTTATAGAATTTCGTAATTTTGAAAAATTTCTATTTTTCTGCTTTTTTACACATAAAATATTTTTGAAAAAGGCACTTTTCCATTTCAAGGAGCCATAAAAATGCAACGGAAAAATTGCTTAAAATCACCAAATACCACCAATAATTAGTTGTAATAAACCTACGACAGAATTGACCAGTTTGAGGTTTATGGAGCATGTGCAGAAAGACAACTTTCTGATACATAACAACTGATAGTTTTCTTTATTTTTAAAAAAGCGATTTAGAGCGAAAACCCTTAAGAAAATGCTGAAATGTTTTCATCAGATAGTATTATTTACATTTTGAATCTTTCTTTATACAGTAAATGCAAACAAATATGTCTAGGTTTTCTCTCCCATACATAATAATAATGAATAAATAATTTTATACGCAATACTAATACCCCCTTGTTTTTTATTCACCTAACTAATCCCTGAAATAACATTACAAAATTTGAAGTTATCACTTTTGTCGTGTGGTCATAAGCACACACACTCTTTTTTTTTCAATGTTAATGTTTGTTTGTAGCTTTGTGTGTGTGTCGAAAACACAGTTTTGAAGTCGCTAATGGGGTAACTTTATTATAGAGGTGCAATAATTTAGAATGACCACATGTACAATTTTAAATCTAAGCCTAGAGTTGCCAGAAATGAAGATATCAGAGATGAAAATTCCAGTTTACTATAACAGAGCAATGTTTTTTGACACCATATTTGGCGAAAGGTTAGCGGTCGGGTCTCTGCGATATCGTAACCAAACACAGTCGACCCTCGCTAATTCAAACCTTCGATAATACGAACCTCTCGCTGATTCGAAGTATATGCTCAGCCCCTAGAAAAACTCTTGATATTTCGAACTAAACAATGTGTTTGGGTACACTCAATATTTCGAAGTAAAATCTGTGGCTGGCCAGACTACCAACACGCAATAATTCGAAGGTTTCAAACAAAACTCTTGACAATCTGAACACTTACTATCTAGAGTCCTGTAGCAAATAGGTTGGAGCTTACATGTTTTGTGTTGTATTGTCTCTGCATGTCTTCCTTGTAACGTAGCCTCTTTGATGACCATCTGTCTGTTACCCCTTCTTTGTGTTTCCCAGTTCCTCAGGCGAAGATTGGGTCTTTTGCTTCGGACTGACATAACGATTTATGGCTCATTTGTGTGACTTTTAGCATTTGGCACCAAATAAGGCACGGCCTGAACTGAACCCTGCGTTGAAGAACCAACGTTGTTGGGCACAGTGTCTGAGGGAAACAAATGCGAAACGATTTTATTTCTAATAAGGAATAGAAGAGATTTGGTGGGGCGTGAAAGAGTCCTGTTCGAGAATTACTACATAAATGTATTCATTTAAAAAATGCATGGCTTTTAACTTCAATATAATATTTATACTGTATAATATGTACTTTTAAAAACATTTTAAAATAATTAATCATATGTACAATTGTTTTATTTCATAGTTTAAAATTTAAATGTGTTAGCAAAAAGAAAGAAAAAAAATTGAGAGTTTTTTTTTACTTTCTTGATAATTCGAATTCTTGATTATTCGAAGTTTTTCATTGGTCCCTTCAACTTCGAATTATCGAGAGTTGTCTGTATTTACAGGTTTTTTCTCGCCTATTAACGCAATTTGTATGAAAGGGACCCTCAAGAATTCTCTTTCAGTACTTTCTTATTATACCGTCGATCTCAATTTCGCAAAATCAACATACATTTCTAAACATTGTCTATATTAGTCCATTGACAAACAAATCAGCGAAGATTGAGAAGAATTAAATACTGTATTTAAAGAAATAAAGCAAAAAAATATCTAATACAGTCGAACCTCCATATTACGAACCTCTATATTACGAATTTTTCTATGTAGCGAACTTTTTCCTTGAACCAAGAACATTTCAAGATTTTCTTCGTAAAATAGCCTCCCATTAGAGAAGTGATTTTCTGTATAAAGAACTTTATCTCTCCTTGTGATTCAATTTTTTTCTCCCTATTTTTGGAGTTTTTCTTGACAGTTCGAATTATTCTATCTTTTAACACATTTTATGGTGGCCATAAATCTTGAACTGGTTTTATTTGGTGCCTAACTCACCAAGAGCAATAGGATTCTGGGCGTTTCATCCAAGAAGTGCAACCTGTAACCCCCATTATCCAGCTCACTGGAAACATCTTCGATATCCCTTTTCACCCTCAGTGGAGTTGTTTCGAGTCCCTTGAACTAATCTCTGTTGATTTGTAGTGTTGATCAGTCGTACTGGTGACTTTGTTTCTTGTAGCTCGAAAATGTCAAAACGTAAGTGCTTGCGCATCAAAGAAAAAAAATTAATTCTACAGGGAGTGGATAAAGGTGGCAAGAAACTTTCCTTGTAGTTTTTCTTTCTTTCTTTTTTTATAGGTAAGATTTATGAAATAAATATATATTAATTTACAAAAAGATGCGAATAATTATTTTTTTAATATGTAGTGTTTATGAATTTAAAATTTATTTTATGTGTTTTATAAAGAAAATTGAAAGATAAACTTCCATATAACGAATTTTCCCTGTAACGAACTTTTTTTTCGGGATTTAGCAACTTCGTTATATAGAGATCCGGCTGTAATTGCATTATCGTTTCGCCTACGCAAGCAATACAGTCGCCAAAAATGATACAGCTGACCTCAAACGGAATATTTCCGCTGGTAACCTTTTACCTCCACATTTCAAAACAAATCGCGGTCTTTTCTTATCAATAACGAGTTTTTCATAATACGTCACAAATAGATGAAAAACCAATGAGAACTAACACTAATAACATTTTTTATGCGCATAATGTGTGTTGTCAGCAATAAAACGTGCTTGGCGAGGTTTGCGCCGTCGAAACGGAAAAGTCACGAATGTTGTTAATATCAGGTAATTTGATACTTTATTATTAATGCAACTGTATTGGCGACATTCATTGAAACGAACCACGTAGTTGCCAATTTAACGCGTATGACACATGTGAAATCGGGATTGCCAATTTAGCGAGTTATTTTGGCATTGTTGCGATAGAATGTAAGTACTAGTAATTTTAATAACAAATTATCAGCTAGTTAAATAATAAGGTTTTGGGGTTCTTACGTACTATCGCAATCATGCCAACCCTCAAGATAACTCGCCCAGTTGGCAACTCCGATTTCGCATGTGTCGTACAAGCTGAATTGGCAACCATGTGCTTCGTGTCGTATAATGTCACCAATACGGTTGCGATAACACGTAAGTACCGATTTTTGAGAGTAGAGATATTTTTATTACTTTTTGAAGATTTACTTGATACATGAACCAATGCGATTTTAATATTGGATTCATTAGAACACAAAATATTGCAATACACGTGTGTGTTTAAATAATCTTGGCATAAGTAATGCAATAAAAACGCCAAAATGGTAACCTTAATCACTAATATAGTCATAATGGGTTGCCATATATAACTGGATCTTGAAAAATCGAGACTGTTTGTACCATGAATTCGGACCCACCCTGTATTTTATTTTGTGAATATTTTTTGAAAATTTTTAGTTAATAAAAATATTTAAAATATTTTTCCGACAACCTTTCTTCTTTCTGTAATTTATTTATTTGTTTTTCAGTTTGTTCTTGGTTTGTCTCGAATTTAATTAATACTAAAAAGCAATTGTTTTAATTTAAATTAGTTAATACCGTATTTTTTCATTTATTATGAAACGTTATAACAAAGCTTGCATGTGTGGAATTGACTATTTTTTAATGAATTTATTACACGTGTACTACGAGATCAATTACTTTTTTTAAAAAAAGAAATAAATAATAGGCAACACTTTTTGATTTTCAGATTTATTAGAGATTTTTTCCCAACAAATGTTTGCTTAATTCTTTCTAATTAGTACATTTTTCCTTTTCTTGCTTAATGCGGGAAAAATTAAATTTCGTTTGCCTATATGAAACATATATCTGTGGCTATTTCTAATAATAAATGTTTATCGAACTGATACAAGCTGAATACCAAACAAAAAGTTGTCATAAGGTGATTTTCTTTTCACTTTTAGTAATATAGCAATTTATTAACTCAAAATTTACTTAACTGAAATTAATTTTTTAACGTCTTTTCTGTTACATTATGATTTGTAATTATGTCATAACATTCATATACTAATCGTATAAAGGATGAGTCTAAATTGTTTTTACCAAGTAAGAGGGGTGATAGTACCCACCAAGACTATCGAAAATTACATAGAATAGGGGTGGACAATTGTTTTGGCTCATAGCCACATTTTCGAAGCGGAGGATACGAGAGAGAAACACCCTGTTAAATAATTAATTCGTTTAGTTACATTATCCTAATCTATATATATAGATAGTACAAAAACCTTCTCCCTCTCCCAAAAATACATACACATGCCAATTTTCATAGTGATCGGTAGAATGGTAGCATTTATATATATAAATGGATGTTTGTATGTATGACATCGCTTCACTCCAACACCATTCTACCGATCTCTATGAAAATTGGCATGTTTATGTATTTTTTTGGGCAGAAGGTTTTTGTACTATCTTCTTTGTTGCAAATCCTCACCAGGTCTCGCTACAGCATATCAACTTCCGCACAGTTCAATCAATCACCCAATTGCCAATAGACTCGCCAAAAATGATGTGAACTTGGCTCTATCGCCAACATTTCGCTATGTTTCCATTGAATTGTCATAATGTAAGGAATGACTTTGCTTGCGAATATTACAATTTTAACATAAAATAAATACAACAGAAGATAATATTAACGTATTACATATCCAGATGAAAAATATTTACTCTATTTTAAGCGTTCACTACACAAAATTTGTAACAATGTGTTACTTTCGCTGAGCAGAGATCAGCTTAGGAAGATGTTTTCAAAAATTGACCCACAAGAAAGTTACGGGGCGTTATAAATGAAAAAAATTCTTTTTATCAGCTATTAGATCTACAGACTTAAAATGTAACAAATAAGGATTTTTTGTTCAGCTGAGATATGTAAAAAGCTTTCTTTTGTTTAATTTGCAATTCACGTAAAATTAACTCATTAAAAACTTCTTTATCCTTCAATCTGTATTGTATAATTTTTCAATTCACCCGTGCGAAGAACGGGTATACCATCTAGTAATATTACAAATACGATTGTCAGTTTGTTTGTTTGTTACGCTTTCACGCCTAAACCACTAAACCGATTTTAAAAATTCTTTCACCAATTGAAAGGGGCCGCAATAGCCTAGTGGTGAAGGTATCGGATCGTGGCTGGCATGTCATGAGTTCGAGCCCAGTACCCCTAATGACCCGCCGTGTAGTGGAGCGATGCACGTTAAATCTGTAGGGAGTTCAAAAGTCCTTTCGTTGGTGTGGTGTGGTAGTTAGGAGAGGAGGGTGCCAGCTCAGGTATCGTCCTCGTCACTTGACCATGGTTCAAAATTACGAGGTCCTCGCCAAAAGCCCTCGTGTAGCTGAACAGCGCGACGTTAATACTCGCTCACTCACCAATGGAAAGCCACATTATCAGTGAGTAACATAGGGTATATTTTATCTCCGGAAACCGACGGGAACTACGTCGGTGAACGCCACGTTGAACGCCAAGCTACTTTAAGAGCTTACGAAACGCCTCCTCAAACGCAGCTTAGATGAGCAAGTTGAACACCAAGCTACTTTAAGAGCTTCTGAAACGTCTTTTCAAACGCAACTGCGTTGAGGAAGACAAGCTGAAAAGCAGGCAGCTATAAGAGCGAGAGAAACCCCTGAACAACTGTTGGCGAGAAAAATCGTTCATGCACAAATGCAAACCACACTCCGTCCAAATTTTGTGCGTAACAATTGATCTGTGTTTAATAATCCGGGATTTCTATTTGATCCTTTACTTGAATATCATAATCATTCTTTAATTGTTATTGGTTCGATGAATAAAAGATGCCAGTTTTGTGAAGCTTTAAAATGGAAAGATGATACGCTTGGAATGTGCTGTTCCAATGAAAAAGTTTCGCTTCCTTTACTTGGTGAACCAGACGAGCCTTTAAAAACTTCACATTTATGTGATAGAGATAAATTGAAGCAATTTTTAAGCAAAATCAATAAGTATAATTCTCGCTTCCAAATGACATCCTTTGGAGTAGATAAAATTATAAGAATGCCCGGATTGAGTGGAACCAAATTAAGCCACACTGTCACCTGCATAGGGCTTAAGACTACGGTTAACGACAGGCGTGCCTGTAGCCCCCTGCCATGATGAATTTCGGGGGCTTAGATTTGACGCAGTTGAGATCAGGTGGCATAAAAAAGAACAACACTGCCCATTTTGAATTGATAACGCGTAATGTTATTCCTATGGAACTTTTACTTTCCGCCTCAAACTTTAGCTCATATGCAGAGTTTCTTTTGATTCAATGAAGAACATCTGCAGTCTTCCATCCAGTATAGTGATTAGCGACGCTGACTGCTGAGTCGTAGGGCCTGGGTTGGAATCCCGGAGAAGACATGGATGTTTTTAAATGTATATTGCCTTTTCGTGTTAAGGGGGATACTCTAAAGAGCCGTCGAGCCACAAATCTTCTCATGAGGTTAGTTGAAGAGGCTGGACTTCCAGGGTGATCTCCTTCTAAATTGGGGTGGAACCGAGTTAAATCGTTCTGTCACCTGTATTGTGCTCAAGGCTACGATCACGACAGGCCTACATCTAGAAGTTCCAGCCTGTCTCATGCTCTGCCAACTTTTCTTCCTCCACTCTGGGAAAGACAAGACAACAGCAACAAGAATATCTGCAAGAGCAAAATCGAAGAATTTTTCTCTGGAGTTTTACAGTGCAACTCATTCTTATTCGCCCACCTCAGATTTGAGGGAGAACACCTTGGGAGGTGGTCAGGGATCTCCCACCTCATTTTTCCTTCACCAACTTCACAAGAAGACTTGTGACTCGTCGAATATTTAGAACAGCCCCATGCTACACGAAAGCCCTTTACATTTACAAACATCCATGTTTTCTCCGGGAATTCGGAGTTAGTGATGCTGACTGTAGACCCTACGGCACAGCAGTGAGCGTCACTAACTACTATACCGGATGGGCGGCAATCCATTATTTAATTGCTTATTATAAACTTTTGTATTTTTAGGGCTCTCCAGGAATTTTGGGTGGCATCTGGGGATTTCTTTCAAAGCATTTGGAATGCACTTGATAGATGTTGTGGTTCCGATCAGTATGTCATTATAGTATGGGGTAAGTAATATATATTTATAAATATCCAGGTTCGGGTTAATAATTAAACAATCCTTGCTTAGAGCAGCACCGAAACTTTCGATTACATCCCCCTCCCCAAATAATATAAGTTACGAATTTTTCTTCATATTGTTAAATAAATTTATCTCTCTTTCTTCTATATATTTATTCATAATTATTTTTTACAAGTTGTTGTTTTAAATGTTTTCCACTAACAAAGTGCTTTGAGAAATAGGGAAAATATTAGAATTATAAATTTGCAGGTATTTGGGAAAAATACAGGGTCAGGAATTTGTGTACACCGCCCACTTCTGGAAGGATGGCTCTAACTCGGTTAGGCACCGAGTCGAACAAATACAGGTGAATCCTGGTCTATGCTGCTTCAAATTTATGCCACACTTCATTAAACCTAGGAGCTGGAGACCGGTGACGATCCAGTCTCTTAGCAACTTACGACAAGATGTTTCCAAAAGGTGACAGATCTGAAACCCGTACTGTCCAGAGCAACAATTGAACACCTTCTTTTGAGGTACATCATGTTACGACGGGTAACATGTGGTTTTTCCGTATCTTGTTAAAAGAGGACGTCTCCGAGACCACTAAGGAATAGAACAGCCTTAAGATCTCATAGATGTTCTTCTTCATCAATGGCTCGCCACCTTGGGTTTGCCCTGGCCTTCTCCAGAAGTTTTCTCCAGGCATCTCTACTTTTGGCAAATATTTTCCAATTTTTGAACTTAAATATTTAGGTCTTTTTGACACAATCAATCCATCTTAACGGGGGGTCTGCATCGAG
Source organism: Trichonephila clavata (assembly GCA_019973975.1). Lineage (NCBI taxonomy): Eukaryota > Metazoa > Arthropoda > Arachnida > Araneae > Nephilidae > Trichonephila > Trichonephila clavata. The sequence goes on from BMAO01011732.1 coordinate 356,771, forward strand.
GCCTATTTCCGATGGGTTTTGCTAGAAAGATTTTCTTGCCGCAACGATCTTTGTTCATTTATAGCCAGAAGACCAGCCCATTTAAGACTCCGTAATTTGACAAATTTTACAATATCAGGTTGTTTATAATTTTGTAGAGTTCTAAGTTATATAGATCTTCTCCATGATCCATTCATTTGGTCTTCATCAAGAATTCAGCATAAGATCTTTCTCTCGAAAATTCCCAAAGATTCCTCATCACGTAAAGTCTATGGCCAAGTCTCTGATGCATAAGTCAGAACAGATCTTATAAGACTTTTGTAAAGAAGCAATTTAGTTCTTAATTTGAGAAAACTTGATTTTAAATAGCTCTTCAAGGCATGAAAATATCTATTTTCCGCAATGATTCTTTTATAAATTTCTGAGGCCAGTTGATTTTAATTATTTATCTCAGTTCCCAAATAAGGAACACTGTTAACTTTTTATCAGAAATGTTACTTGTTGCTTATATTATGGGTGATGTGAGTAAAAGGTGTTTGTGTTGAGTACACAATGGACACCCATACAATTATACAACTTACAAGTTCTGTATAAAGATATGGAATGCAAGCAGGCTACGTTCTCCCTCCTCGATGCCGCCAGTTATAGAAAAGCTTCTCGTGATGGTGCACGCAGAACCAGGATTCACCTAAAAATACGACGGGGTCTCCTTCTTGAATCTAGTCTTGTAGTTGAGAGCACCACTATTATTGCACGTCTTTATGCTGCAGTATCAAGGTCTCCGTGCAGACAGTCCGTGTTGCTTCAGACGTCTCCACATTGCCCTTGCTGATACTGATGCTGCAAACAAGCCCATTTCCTGACTCAGGGTGCATAATGTGACTGTACGATTCTGCAAGGCCTTGACAACATGTATGTCCTCTCGAGTGTTAGTGGCCGGAAGCAGTTGAGATCCTGCATGGCGTTCAGTGGGAGCATCTGAGCCCATCGATTCCATATTCGCATGACAGTCGTTGGATTCTGACCAATGCAGGTAGCAATACCATGGAACGATAACGGCACTCTCGATTGGCCAGATCCTGCAGTTATCGAATTTCGACACGTGCTAGAAATCGTTTCTCCTTTCTATATCATTTGATTGCGTATAATTGCTAATCATTTGCAATGGCCCCCACGATCTTCTTCCTTCCCTTCGAATTTGACGTTTGCATGAATTGTTTTTTATGGTGTTGGAATTTTAATGACACCCCCCCTTCCCATCAGGACCGTTTTTGACATCCTCGGCACCCTAGGTAATTGTTACGACCCCTTCCTATTTCCAGAACACCCTTCTCCTTCAGTTCTTAACTTGACAGCTTCGGTTCGGGAGGGATTTTCCCTTTACTTCTTGACGGATCTATACGCGTCCTTCCATTAACCTCTGGTGAGTTCTTTTGGGTCAGCACTTTTCAACCAACCTTCTCCGAAGGGCAGAAAGCGTGATATGCAAATTAAGTTTAATATATATATTCTTTATTTGCGAGTTTGGGAGTTAGTGAATTGTGAATAGATTGGAAGTGAAGTAAATCGACAGTGAAACTTATACATAAACAGTGTAGGAAGCCAGAAGTTGGAATATTAAGAAAGTGATAAGTTTAATTATTGGAGAGGTGTTAAAGTCAACATGTAAGAAATAGAAGGCTGCAAAAGTTCAGGTACTGTGATCTTAAATCGTCGATGTTTATGAAGTTAAACTAATAGTGTGGTCATTAAATACGTAAGCTCTGTATAAAGTCATATTAAAAGTAGAGCAACATGATTGAATATATTCTGCACAAAGCAATCTCGTCTCACTCCCGTTCTATTACTGATTAAATTTATCTTGTTTAAGTGTTGTTTGCGTCTGAGTTGAATATAGTGATAAATAAAATAATTGAAGTTCATCATATCGTCTGATCATTTAGTTCCTCCCACACCTCTAGCGGGTCACAGGCAAGAAGGGACATCAATTCTTCATAACTTTCTTACTCTTTTCCCTTTTTCTGTTTTTACTCTTTGGAGAGTCTTTCTATTATATATCACCAACGGACTCACCGTATCCCGGACTGGAAACCAGCTGCCGTATGGAAAGAGGATAATGGCATGGTTTGGCCAATATTCTTTCCTTATTTTCATTTTTTGCCTTTTTCACTTCTTACCTTGTGTTATCACGGACCACCCTTTTGTAAATTAGTGCAATTACAGTATAAAGTATACGTTATTGTATGAACTGTTTTCAACTTGTTAGTTATCTTTTTTTTTATTCCTTATTGCTTTACTATCTTTTACTTTTAGACAACTTTGTTCTTCGCTGAGTCACTGTCATTGTGCTTGTATAACAGAGGTTTTCTTTTAGATTTGATCATTGCAAAATCATTACTGACATCATCTTAATATTATTTTGAGTGCATAGAAACACCAAACTTTCTTTGGAAATAGTTTTTCTTTTTCAATGTAGATCTCATTTCAGTCTTTACTCTCTTTCAGGACAGAAATGCCCCATCATGACTCGCTAGGCGGTGATACATTCACTGTAGTTTTAATTTGTTCTCCTTTTACACCCTCCAATTTTTTGTGCCCTAGGCACGTGTCTAGCGTGCCTAAGCGGAAAAGCGGCTCTGAGCACAGTGTATTTAAATTTTATTCCTTCAACACAAATTGAGACAAATATATTTAAAATATTGGTACTTTTCCGTTAGAGCAACGCCGTATATCAACAAGCATCAGCAATATTTTCCTAATTCATGGTCGTCGAGGTCAGCAAATCGATTGGGAAAGATGATCAGAAGACATTCTTTAATTTTACGGAATACCCACCGAGGAGGAACAACACGTTCTACGTTGTTTTTCTTTCATAATTATGAAGTTTTGTCTAAATTTGAGAGTTTTACCCTCCTCCAATCAAATTTTTTTTACAAGACATCAAAGACTTACATTTCCCTCCGTTATTTCAGTCTGCAGTAGTTGTGGGGTGATTGATTTTCATATGTAGTTCGCAAAATTCAGTTTAAGCCAATTCCCGATACCACAGATAAATGAATCTAATGCCATTGATGAAAGAAATGTGTGATCGTTCAAACCATGTTTATTTTCTCTATATTTTTTACAAAAAGGAACGTAATGCATGATCCGGAATGTTTTGAAACATTAACCAACTGAACCCAAGCCTAGAGGCTCAGCCTCCAGGCGGGAGGTGACAGATCATTTTCTTGATTTGGTCTTAATACAGTGCTTCTCAAACTTAAAATATTTGCGACCCAATATTCAATTATAATTTTCGTCGCGCCCCCTTCATACAATAACAATGTATTGAATTCAATTATACTAAACTTTCATGCTAAACCTAGAATGCGACTTTAACCTCTTAAGGGACACCGGCGTATATAAACGTCTCACTCAGCAAAAGCATTATATTACCCGGACGTATATATACGTCTTTCCAAAATACGATCTTTTCTTTGCACTGCTATCCAAAAAATTATTTCGAAGGCTACGAAATGCAATAAAAGGACCTTGACAGTGTATTTGATGGCTCTTGGGAACGAATTGCGTAATTTTTAATCGGTAGTTAAGAGATTAATTATAAACCGGACAAATTATCATGATAAGTGTTAATTTTATATATAATTTTATATATGACCCGACCTTAGTGTCACTGGTAATTATTAAACTTGTTCTTAACTTAGTATTGTTAAATTAATTTTTAAATACATTGTGTAGTGCTGGTACATTTATAAGTATATTACACTCATGTCCATAAATTAATGATAATGAAGTTCAGGCAAAGAAAGAGACAGAAGCAAAACAAATTTGACTTATTTGCAAAGTCTATTTATTAAACAAAAGGTAAACAGCAAAAAAGATGCTATATGTTTGACATAATTAATAAACGATTTTTACTCCCTGGAGCAAATTTCAAAAAAGAACCTATTTATAAAAAACAGTATAACATGGTTAGTATGATGGTTAATACGGAGTATGTCTCATGGACGATGCAATACAGGCCTTACAACGCCTACGCATGCTGAGTATCAAATTATCAATCTGATCTTGGGAAATATTACACCACTCATCAAACAATGCCCTCCGAAGTTCCGGTAGACAGGTGGGAGGGGGTTGACGAGCTGCAATTCGTCGGCCAAGCATATCCCACACATGCTCTATTGGATTCAAGTCCGGTGAGTATGCTGGCCAATCCATACGGTTGATATCCTCCGATTTAAGGCATTCGTCTACAATGTTTGCACGGTGAGGACGGGCGTTGTCATCCATAAACAGAAATTCAGCACCCATGGCGCCCCGAAACAAACGTACATGTTGCTCCAGAATGACATCCCGATAGATGTGGCCTGTCATCGTTACACTCTGAACATGCAGGTCAGTTCTGGAACGAAGAATAATTCTCCCCAAACGAGCCATCCTGCACCACCGTAACGGTGTCGTTTAATGGTGTTCTCTTGGTGGTAACGGGTACCTGGCGCTCTCCATATGAAAGTCCGGGGAGAATCAGACTGCAAACTAAACCTGGACTCGTCGGAAAACATCACACAAGATCACTGTTGTGGTGTCCATAATGCATGCACTCTACTCCAGGTTAATCGCAGGTGACAGTGAGTTGAGGTAAGGGGAACACATCTGACAAGCCTACGAGCATATAGACCAATGCGCCCTAAGCATCTGTACACGGTCTGCCTTGAAACTGTCGCACCGGTAGCTGAAGAGAGCTGACGAGATAGGTCTGATGCTGTGTTCCGTCTGTTTCTTTTGGCAGTAACTGCCAAATACCGGTCTTCATTCGGCGTTGTAACTCGGGGGCGACCTGTGCTGTGACATCTACTCACATTACCATCATCTTGGAATCGTTGCCAAAGCCTGGAGATGACACTCTGGGCGATTCCAAGTTCCTCGGATACTTCCAGCTGGTACGTCCACATTCCAGTCGTCCGATAATTCTACCACGTTAAATATCATCCAAATGCTTCCTTTGTGCCATAACTATGCGATTATTGCACTGAAAGGCGTTTAAAGCGCTTGTGAACAATTTTACTTCTTGGCCACCATTCCTTATATACAGTGGTGGCAAAAAGTCCTGAACACACTAATTTATTAGCGTAATTTTTGTGTTTGACTTCATTTTTCGTTGTGAAATTATCGCACTATCTTAAATAATGTTATTGATTTTAATGTATTTTTTTGTGCTGGTTTCAAATCTACTACTAGTTTCTTAATGACTAAAATATTTTTTGTAGTAAAGCTGCCTGAACACAATAATGTGAAATATGTGCAGAATAAAACAATATAGAATAACATAATATGCAAAGAAAAATAACACGAAAATTGACAAATACGGTACATTTAATAAGCATTTTGAAAATTACATTGTTGTCACATGTTAGAAAATCAATATTTTATGGGCCAGCCGTTTGCTTTAATTACGGCTCTACATCTTTTTGGCATGGAATGCACCAATTTCAAAAGAAGATCTTTCGTGACAATATGGTTGAAGGAAAAATCTTAAAGCTTCAATTAATTCACGTTTGTTTGAAGGTTTTTCTTTGAAATTTCATATCCAATTTTAAACCATAAGTTCTCGATCGGATTAAGGTCGGGAGACTGTCCTGGCCAGTTCATTCTATTCACAGTATGGTCTTTCAACCATTTCTGGACTACCTTTGCACTATGACAAGGGGCGTTATCGTCCTGAAAAATCCATGACTGATTCCCAAAAAGATCTCTCGCAGTTGGTAGCAATTTATTTTGTAGTATTTCAATGTAATCCATGGGTTTCACTGTTCCGCTAACGATGTGAAGTCTTCCTACACCATGACATGCACACATGCAACCCCATACCATCACTTTTGTCGGGTACTTTACTGTGGGCTTCAGACACTGAGGGCTGAATTCCTCATGAGTGCGTCGTCTTACATAGGCACTGCTTTGGTTACCAGAAATACAAAAGTGACTCCTCGTCACTAAATATTACCTTTTCCCAGTCTTTAATAGTCCATAATGAATGTTCCCTTGCCCACGTCAATCGCCTCTTGCGTTGAAATTCAGTCAGTAATGGTCTTGGGCGTGCTTTACAGCCTCGTAACCCAATTTCCAGCAGTCTTCCTCTAACAGTTCTTGGGCACACACTCACATTTGATGTCAAAGTCCATTGTTTCAAAATTTGCGAGGAATTAAGCTTTCTGTTTGAAAGTGAAGTTCTGTGCAATAACCTGTCTTCACGTAAAGGTGTTTTTCTGGGTCGTCCTGATCGCCCCCTGTCTGCAATAAAATTTGTTTCACAAAATCTTTTCAAAGTTCTCACAACTGTAGAAAGGCCACATGGTACTTTAGCTGCAATTTGGCGCATAGAATAAACTTCTTCCTTCAAATGTATTATTTTGTACCTTTTATTCTCAGGCAGATATGAAAATTTAGCCATAATTCCAATATTTTCCACAAACGCACTTCAAATTGCTTTCAATACACTATTTTCCACAAGCACACACAACTGCATTCAATACAATAAACCATGTTTCACCTTTTTCTTTCAACCCTTTACCGCTACTGCTCTCTGATTGGTTGAAATAACGGAGCATTTCATTGGTGGAAAACACACTCACTCATTCTTACAGTGACCTTGTGCTTTCTTGTCAAGGTTTTTTCAACATATCAATGAAACTATTTACTTTAGATGAAATCTACAAACAGATTTGAAATCAGCATGAAAAAATACATTAAAATCAATAACAATATTTAAGATAGTGCGATAATTTCACAACGAAAAATGAAGTAAAACACAAAAGTTACGCTAAAAAATGAGTGTGTTCAGGACTTTTTGCCACCACTGTACCCCTCTCTTACACTCTCGTCATTGTGATGTACTATCCGCGCTATCTGGTGGTTTCCTGTATTTTGCATATTTTTCTTCAAGATATGTGTGATAATTCTACAGGTGAAATTTTTATTTTAGAGTTCAATTTCTGTGTGGTTCTGAATTATCCTTAATTTATGAACATGAGTGTATATTCGTGTAAATGAGTATTTTATTTTTACTATGTCAGAATGAACATTGTTTACTTTCAGTACATTAGTAATTTTTTATAAAATAATCTTTTGTTTTAGACTTTTCAATATACTCGCCCCTCCCGCTCATAGAATTATCACGCCCCTCAAGGAGGGCCCACCACACAGTTTGAGAAACGCTGTCTTAATAAGATCACGAACAAAATAATTTAATCGTCAAATGTTTTTCCTGAATATATTCTCTAAAAAACTAGGCCTTTCATGCCAACTGGTAGTGGCAAGAGAGCATTTTTATGTCGAGTCTGTCATCCCGGGGTAGGCCTAGGTCCAAGCCTACCATCATACACCATCACTATTAACTTAGTCGGATAGAAGCAACGGAAGGGGTCGGTTTGTGCATAGGTTTATGAGTTTGTGAATCACGCGCATCTTTACGGGTTACCGTTTGTACTAGTATTTGACAACGTTTGCTATTTGATGTCTTCTTACCTTACTCTCGCAGGTATACCTACTTTAGTATAAAAGCCCAAGGCCTCAAGAGGTCTTCGGACGTCACTTTATGCAACAACTCTGTTTAAATACCTGGTTTAAAGCAAAACTCAACTCCATTTGGTGATTTTGGGAACGAAATAAACCTCCATGAACGATTCTTATATCTTCAAATAATATGACAGTTTCGGTAATTGTCAAGGCAAGCAATCTATGACAGTATAGTCACAGTTTATTCGAAAAATATACTACAAAGTAAATGGAAATCAAAAACATCAGGCCGCGGTATTTGGTGTAATTAAGTTTAATTTTTACTGTCCACGTTAATGGAAATTACCAGAATGCCTTAGATTTTTGTTCTGCTATTCAGATGGCTACTTAAAAGTCATTTAAAATGTATTACATTAGAATGTCGTTTATCCGAATCAGTTGGGACCAGACACAGTTCGGATACGCGATTGTTCGGATAACCGAAAATCGAACACGATCCATGCAGTGTAAGAAACCGGACATTATGCGAATATTGAAAATCATCCTATGCGGGAAACGTGCTTGAGAAAAAAGCAAAATAGGTACAAAATGTCGCAATTTTACATCGATTGTGGAAAATAATCACTTATTTTTCGCTGTACCATTGTACATCTTCGTTTTTTCGCTGCAAGGTCTCTGATTCTCTTGAGCAACAGTTGAGTAGGTCAGCACTCTGATGGTTGTTCTTACCACTCCATAGCTGTCTCTAACGCAGAAAAGCGTCAGTCATTTGATGAACCCTTGCTACTTTCGTTGTTGTTGTTGTTGTCCTCGTCTTCATCCGTTTCATCGTCGACAGGGTCGGATTCTTCTTGTGCGGACGTCACAATCTCGTCATCATTTAGCATTTGAAATCCGCAGTCTTCTGCATCGCATGCTATCCAGGTTTCTACGTCAACAAAACTCAACAAAAGAGCACGTATACACACCCTCACTTGGAAACAAACTGAATTAACATTCCACGCAGATGTTTACCAAATAACACAACTGAAATTCCCCAAATATCCCTCATTTTTGGTATTCTCTTCACTTTTTAGCCTCACTCGAAACAACTGTTGAGCATTGCACTGTTCGAAAACGTATCCGGACTTTGGTCCCAATATTTGACGCTCCGGATAATAAACGTTCGAAGAAACGATTTTCTACTGTATATTGTTTTGAATTATGTTGCTTCCATAAATATGATTCAAATTGTCTTATTTTTTTAGGTATGTCTATCACTTGCTATTTCGTCTATTGGGTTATAGGACTGTTCTACACAGTATTAGATCTAACCGGAAAACCAGCTTTTCTTGTGAAGTATAAGATTCAAGACACGTCATCACATAAGGTAACATGCTTTCTTTTTTTGAAATTATTGTTGTGACTGGTTACAAGTATTTTAAATTAAACACATGTTCTTATACATGTTGACTCTTTTATTGATGATATTTGTGCTCGGAAACGGTCCGAACAGCACGAGTGTTTAATGCAACGTGATTCTAAAGATCTTAAGCCTCTGAATCACTTTGAAAAATCAAAAAAGTTTCTATTTTTAACACCCTTTCAAAAGCTTCACTTGTATGTAACGGAATCTTTGAACTCAACTTTTATCCAATTTAAAAGGTCAGATTAATTCGAAATTTTGCTCACTTGTCCAGAAGCGATGACAATACAATAATAAAAAATTTTGTTCCATTGTCCTGATCAGAATCTTCAAGATTAACGATTTCCCATTTTCAGATCCCATCCCACATCTGGCGCCTAATTTCAGATCTCATTTCCATATTTGGCGATTAATTCCAGATTTGGCAACTAAAAGATTAACAGGTGGAGGGCGCGGCTAAGGTAATTCATTTGGGGATGAGACTTTGTGTAATAGTAATACTCCTTTGGGATGTTCAACCTTCAATGTATTTTCCCTGAATGGTCAATCAATTCGGAGAAAATAGCGTTCGAAATTCATGCTTAGCTTATATACAATTAAATGTTTATTAACGTCAGAGCCGCAGGGCCACCCGAAACGTTCTCCAACCAACTTTACAATAGCTTTGACACCAGGATGTGATAAACTATAGAGCGAATCAAAAACTTTACGACAAAACTCTAGAGGAACGTAGAGATGGCATCTCCATTGCGAAATATCACAGAAGAGTTCTACAACCCTACCTGAACCTTGACAAAATTCAGTTTTAAAGATTTATTACAAGAATCAAACCAAGAAGTTCTTTAACCAGTGTAACTGAGCTTTAGCAAACTCGTTATAATCGATCTCCGATACTCTAGACAAGCTATCGACAACCAAGTTAAGTGAACCCGAAATGTACCACAGAACCCTAGAACCGAGAACTCACCGATTCAGACAAGATACCAAGATTTAACTCATAGGTTCCCAACCTTTTTTGAACTGGTGCCCCTTTTCTAGTAAATATTTCGATACCGCCCCCTTTTCTAGTGAATATTTCGATACCGCCCCCTCCCAATCTAGAAAAATAAGAGTGAACATAATACATGGTGAAAACAAGAGTTAAGTTTTAAAAAATATCCCATTACTAAAAGAATATATTTTTTAATTTCCTTTTTTTTTCTTAATCCCCAATATTTTACTTGCAAATCTGAAATAGCTATTGCCACAAATATACTTAAATGTGTAATATTATATATTTTAGTCATAGCTAGGATATTGTTGGAATTGAACCGCTACTGAATTTCTCCATTTAAAAGAGTGGAATAAAAGTTTTAGCTTACTGTTATAAAGACAGGCAGAGGTTTTGATGATACAAAGTAATTCATAATAAACTATTGCTGTCAGAATAAATATAAATTGACAGTTCCAGCCTTTAAAGAATCATGTGAATTCCTGGTTAACATATTTAATTATGTTTCTTGGATAATATACGTAATGAAATGCAGTGGACGAAACATGTTTCCTAGTGCTCACAGACAAAGACAACACGTGCACTACAGAAATTAAAATGAACTATATCATTCAATTTATTGTAGATCTGGATGCAATGTAATCTTTTTCTTCCATTTCCGGAACTACCGAAATATGTGAATTTTCGTAGGTGATATAGAAGTGATTTGAATACATACAATCAACATATAAACAGTATTAAAGTTTACTTTTGTTAGTACATAATCAGCGTATTTTTTTGGTTGATCTGTCCAAGCCCATCCGTGCCATCTCACCCCCCCCCCTAATTTTCTCTGGGTCTTTTACCGCCCCCCTTAAAGCCTGAAACTCCCACAAGGGGGCGCTATCACCCACGTTGAGAACATATGGTCTAACTTAATACCCGATAGCAATTTCTTTAAACGCACCGATTCAGAATCAGCATTTTGAGCAACTAATCTAGATTTAATATTAGCGTACGCACGTTCAGGTTCATTAAGCACAATATCAGACACGCAATTTAAATCATCGGTACTCAAAGCTGAACTGACATAATAGAATCTAGGAGAATCGACTGTAATATTTGCTAATTTAAATTGTGCTTCAAGCTGAGCAAACCAGCTGAGCTTGTCATTCCAAAATGGAGTCTTAATCGCTACGGTGGAACTTTCCGAGTTTGAATTGTGATTCACCGCTGAATTTCCTTTATTTAACTTTAAGTCTTCAGTAGACATTATACAAGTGTTATAAAGCAAGAATGAGAAGAAAAACTTGCATAAATACATTGTATAAACTATAAATGCAACAACTTCAAATTCATCTAAATCATGGGTTCTCAACGTGGGCGATAACGCCCCCTTGGGGGCGTTTGAGGCTTTCAGGGGGGCAGTAAAAGACCCAGAGAAAATAAGGGGTGTTGATATGGCACAGAGGGGCTTGCGAAGATTAACCAAATATAGTCTAAAAAAGACTTTAAAAAAACACGCTGATTATGTGCTAACAAAAATTAATACTGTTTATATTATGTTGATTGTATGTATTTAAATCATTTCTATATCACATGTACGACAATTCACATATTTCGATAGACCTATATTAAATCGAATGATATAGTGCGTTTTAATCACTGAAGTGACCACGTTATCTTTGTGAGCAAGGAAAAATGTTTCGTCCATTGCATTTCCTTACGTATATTATCCAAAAAATATAATTAAATATGTTAACTAGGGATTCACGTGATTCTTTAAAACGGCCGAAACTGTCAATTTATATTTATTTTGAAAGCAATAGTTTATTGTGAATTACTTCGTATCTCAAAACCCCTGTGCCTGTCTTTATAATATGTAAGCTAAAAATTTTATTCCACTCTTTTAAATGAAAACATTCAGTAGCGTTTCAATTCCAACAATATCCTACCTATAACTAAACATTTAATATTATACATTTAAATATATTTGGGGCAATAGCTATTTCAGATTCGCAAGTAAAAAAAATGGAGTTTTAGAAAAGAATTAAATTAAAAAATATATTCCACGAGTAATAGAATATTTTTTAGAGTTTTTCTTTTGTTTTCATCATGTATTATGTACACTCTTATTTGTCTAGGGGGAGGGGGCGGTAACGAAATATTCAATAGAAAAGGAGGCGCCAGTTCAAAAAAAAGGTTGGGAACCTATTATCTAAATAAACAACGAAAACCTTAAGTATCAAAAAACAATGATACCTCAAAGTTTAACATTTAATCTAATATATTGAAATTAATTTGTCTAAAACTAATGTTCGGCATTTCGACCGAATTGAAAAGTAACGACAGAAATTGCAAACTTACCGGGACATAACGTGTAGCGAGTCTGGGCTGAAGGGAGTGTTCGAATCCCGGGTCACCACGTGTAGACTTCTCGATTTGATTGATTAACGTTGATAATCGAAATTAGATAGGCACATATAAATAAACACTCCTTGAAACGCAACGTTTATTAGTCGCAATAAATAAACACGACCAGCGTGCTGACGTTTTAACAAGTAAGTGAGTAAGTTAAGTTGCTTACAAAAGTCGAAGTTATACATGAGGATTTTGATCGCTTCACTTCACTTCACAAGTGGCGAGATACATCACAGAGTCTCCACAAGGTTCACTACAAATTTATCAACTTCTATCCCCTCAAAAATTGACAAATTTGTAGAGTAGTGTGTGGGGGTGTTGGTCTAATCGGCACCCTTCTTTCTCAGTCCTGCGCGGCTAAAGGTGTGGGAGGAAACAAAGCATCACCAACAACTTCCATAATAACAATTAGTTTTATTTATCCTTTAAACACACACTTAAACCATCACAAGTGAAACTACAAAAGGAAACCTATGAGTGATATATAACTAATCTCAATACCAACTCTAAGTAAACCCGACAACGTGAACTAGATAAGGAGAACAAGCGCTAATGAACCGATGACTAATTCTAATATCATATATCTTAAATCTTAAATCTAATAATTTAATTTCTAAGCAATTACTTCCGTAACTCGCGCTAGGTTTGTGAATGAAATATTCCAATATTCACACTTACGTAACAGCTCCCCGGCTCCTTCTATCTTACATCTACAAAACCTATATATATAGACTTTATATAGTCAAACTAATTTAAATATCACGGGCTCTTCTTGAAAGGCTGTGAATTAATGTGAATGCTAGCCCCTATTTTTTTTCAAGAGGATTAGTAGGGAAAATGTCGCGAATAGATCCGTCACAAGTGTAGAGTGCAACTGATAATTGTACTGCGTGCCACATGTGGCACGCGTTCCATAGGTTGCCAACCCCTGCTATAGAAAATGTTATTTGTAATGGAGGAAGAAAACACACCACGTCTCATGTCGAGAGTTTCACACTGACTCCTCTCCACTCTCTTGAGGTGGGGTGGTACCTTCTTATACCTCGAATTTCACTCGAGTTTCGGCTCACTAGTGGTTTCCCTCGGCTATTGGTTGTCCATTTGATGTCAGATAAAAGGACCCCGCAATATTTTAGTGATGCACGTGCGATATGAACAGTGCAATGCTATCTGCGTAGGGAAGTCGAGTCGATGTTTCATCTACAAGGCGGGAAAACGTTACAGCACTATGACTCGACAAAAAAGGGGCAATTAATTGTGGCCAATTTTGTGGGTCAATTAATGTATTGCAAAAAGCAATAAGGAATTTAAAAATATATAGAGTGAATTAAAAGTCCTGCACTGATTATAAAAAATTAATGCGAAAAATAACCGTTTAATACACTGCTGTTTGTAAAAAATACAACACCATGAAGGAATAATCAGAGTTAAATGAACTTTGCAGCAAATACCAATTATAGGATGTTACATTAAACAGTAGAGTTTCAGAGCCACCAAGCATGTCCTTCGAACTGATTCTGAAAGCGTATAAATAAAGGGCTGTAGCGGGACTTTGAAAATAGTTAATGATTATTTGTTAATGGCGAACGTTTAGTGAGACCTAAGTATGCCTTCACGACGAAATAAGGAGAAATTCCAACAATTTCCGGAGTTTGAACGGGGGAGAATTATCGGCCTTTGAGAAGGAGGATTTTCCTATCGCGCAATAGAAGCTCGTGTGCAGCAGAACAGTTTCACAGTGATAGAGTTTGGAAGAAGTGGACCGACGAGCACCGAACAATTCGAAAAACTGGCAGTGAACGACGGAAGGTTAGGTCAGCGTGCGACGATCGACCACTTTTCCACATGGCGGTGAATGACCGTACATGCAGTTCGCAGCATGTTGGTCTACTGCTACAGGAGCACTAATGTCGGCTTCGTCAACGTCTGCTGCACCGTGGATTGCGTGCAAGGGTTCCTTTATACAGGATCCCCCTCAAAGCAAACCATTGATGGCTGCGTCTGCAATGAGCTCGAATTTCGAACAGTTATAGAAAACATTACACTTGTCATCGGTGCTTTCAATAAACACTTTGTCTTTCTTTTCGTCTCTTATTTTTTGTGTTTGTGCCTCACCGCGTCACTTGCGCCCATACATTCCTGTGCAATAAATAATTATTGTAATGCCCAGTACCTACCCTTAAAATTTGTACCATGAATTCGGGACCACCCTGCATATTTGAAAATTATTCAATATTAATGCGCTGAATGTAGTCATGACATATTTCATTCTTGTTTCCTTCAGGAAAAATTTCAATTATTATATTTAAAAATAATATTTTGCTTTTTTTTCTCAATCAAATATAAAAGCTGTGACGGGTCTATCCGTGTCAATCTTCCATTAATCCTCTTGGGTAACTTTGGGGCCAGCAATTATTCTATTTCACAGCCACCTCGGGAAAAACACGAGATAGTGATATGCTAATGAATTCGACTATATAAAGTCTAGATTTAGTAAGAAGTAGAAGAAGAAGTATTTGCCATACTAATTGTAAGTATCGTATCGTATCGTATCGTATACGGATCTCTTCAGTGAGTATTAGATAGTAATTGATATTGTTAATCATTGAAGTAATCAAAGGGATTAGAGTTAGTACCGACCTGACGTTAGTAAGGGTTCGTCTCCTTTGTCAATTCTGATAGCTGAGATTACTTAGCAGGGAATATTAGATTTAAAAGGTAGAATTGAATGTTAGATTTGAGTATCAGGATTAATATAGGGTTTAGATAATCACTCTAGGGTTTCTACTTGTAATTTGAACTTGTAATTTTATTTGTGTGTTGTTAATAAATATTTGTAATTATGGCTTTCGTTGGTGATAATGTTTCCTTCAACACCTAGAGACGCGCCGGGCAATGTGAACCCTGTCCTATCTTGGACTGGGTAATTCACGTGTGAATTATGCGTCTTCGGTACACTCAAGAAAGCTCTGAACGGTGATTTGCCGACGAAAATGAGGCCCAAGCTGCTGTTGAAAATTGGTTCCACAATCAACTCCAGAGCTTCTTCACTTTCCGTATCCGCCCTGTCGTGGACCGCTGGGACACATGTTTCAACCTATAAGGTGACTTTGTCTAGCCTATCGCTATTCCACTGGGAGATTTTTGAATATTCCCATTACAGCCCAGACCTCTTGCCATGAGGCTACATCATTTTCTGTCCGTGAAGTTCTGAAGAGAGGACAATTTGCCATCTATAATGAGGTTCCAGTTGCTGTTGAAAATTGGTTCCACAATCAACCCTAGAGCTTCTTCACCCACCGTATCTGCGATGTCGTGGACCGCAGGGACACACGTTTCAACCTACAAGGTGACTTTGTCCATCCTATCTGTTACTCTGTATTGCTTCTTTCCTTTGTATAATTTATATTAATACCATTAAGCCATTTATCAAACCGACTGTAGTGTCATTTTCATTTGGGTTACCCATATGTGTATCTGAGTAACAGTGAAGATTTTCGGCAAGGATTGGTTTTTACTTTCTGTGAGTTTGTGTGTGTGGTGTGTATGTGGTGTGTGTGCGTAGTGTGTGTGGTGTGCGTGTGGTGTGGTGTGTGCTGATGCTTGTTGAATCTGTCGAAGCTGCTTATACACTTCTGGTTGGCGTGATTTTGAATTCTGGAAAGGGAGGTGTGTGTATCAACTCAGGTATCATTTTCATCGCTTGGCAGCGGTTCAAAATTACAAGGTCCATCGCCAATATCCCTCGTGTAGCTTCAGAGTGTGACGTTAACATTTACTCAACCAATAAGCTTCAGAATCAAAACTTGAATACAAATTAAATAGTTCAACTTGAGCATTTGATCTATCACTCTTTTAACACTCTTTGTAGAACGCTATTCAATGTTTCACAGTAAATATTGTTTTTCTTAAAGTTCTGGGTCGGTTAAAAATAATTTACGATTATTCTACATACACAAAAGTCTACCGAGAAGTTGTGCAACAATAAGAATATTGAAATAAAATTATAGGAAAGTACGTTACCAATGTGGTTTTACTTTATTTTAATTTACATTGCCCCCTGAAACAACACGAGAACTATTGGTGACAAATCTCTTAATTTTGAACTCGGGCAAGCAACGAGAATGACATCTGAGCTCTGACATACCTACTCTAAACTTCCACATCATGCCAAACCATATAGGTGTAAATTGCACTAATGAGACATTGTGTTGGATTGTGCCATCTTTTCCACAAAAAATATTGATCCGTTATTGAAAACCATCTATATGAACGAAAAACAAAAGATAGATACTACTTTACTTTCTTTCTCTCTATATAGGTACCGTTTAATAAAGTCTTCAAAGTTGTTGTGCAAGTTCTTATCAATCAGCTCGTGTTTGGGACTCTGATTGGTTTTGGCTACTATTCTTTCTTAAACTGGCGTGGATACGACACCGAGAAAACTATTCCAACCTTCCCGCGCATTGTGCTTCACTTCTCTGTGTTTTTGCTCATAGAAGAAGTAGGGTTCTATTATGGACACAGGTTGGTAAAATTCCTTACTTCACTCATACAAACAAAAGTAAGAATTACACATAATTTACAAAATGAACTCTTTTACTATAGTTCAAATGTTTATAAGTATTGAAACATACGAGGGTTGGTCAGAAAAAAAGGTTACAAGCTGCCAAGCTGCTCCCCCTCCCCCAAAGTGCAGACAAATGGCGCTATTTGTCATACAGATGGTTTGCGGGTAAGTTGTGAAAGACCTCAGACGATTCAGGATGATTGAAATGGCAAGACTCTTAAGAAATTGGTCGGTCTCGTTTAGAAGTGCAAGCTAAGATTCAATTTTTATGGACAAAGAATGAGTCCCCCCGCATCTGCAATGAGCAGACAACATGTAGCGAAATTGTCTCACTCTTTTAAATCAGGCAGATAAGATGTCGAAAACCGCAATATAACAGGGAGCGGCCGGCCAAGTTCTTCAACGACAGAAATCAACACGACACGAATTGAAGAGATGATTCAAAATGATCGATTGATAACTCTGCGTGAAACCTCGTCAGAGTTGGGACTGAGCAATGGTAGCTTGCAGAATATCGTTTCTGATGTGCTGCGACATTCCAAGACAGTTCTGTGAAAACATCCGTCGAGACCTGGCTCAATAAACTAAAACCTGATTTCCCCCAAGACAGGTTAAACAAGTTGGTCCTGCGTTCTGATAATTGCCTGAATAGACTTGATGATTATGTCGAAACATGATAGGCACGTATACATCTTAATTCCCTTTTGTATTTTCTGTTTAGTAATAATAAATATTTTTTATTTGACTTGTAAACTTTTTTAACCTTGTCAACCTTTGTAAAATACTTTGGAGTTATATCGTCGACCCATTTCAAGAAACTATGAGACATAACCAAATCAAAACCTGTCGCCAAATGCTGTATTCCGCACTTAAGCAAAAGCAAATTCTCACACATACTTCTTCCGTCTTACTACGTAAACAAATAAACCGAAGAAAAAATTTAGAAGATTTAAATACTGTTTAAAAAAAACACTTACACCTGAAATGAATGAAATATATAATAAGAGCTTAATTTTATTCCGGCTGCCATAATGCCATAACTGTATTCGAAATAGCGACAAATAAGCCTTTTTTATGTAGATGACGCCACATGAATTCACATCTCAATCTAGCCGCCGATCTGGTATAGTGACGGTGACTTCGGTGCCGTAGGGTCTGGGTTCGAATCCCGGAGAAGATATGGATGTTTTTAAATGTATATTACCTTTGTGTTAGGAGGGATACTCTAAATAGCCGTCAAGCCGCAAATCTTCTCGTGAGGTTAGTGGAAGAGGAAGAGAGGTGGGAGGCTCTGCCTTGTACTGAGAGGGATACTTTTTTTACCGGATGTCAATCATTGAAACACATTTTAGTGAACAAATTGGTGTTAAATGTTAAGTAAGTTCATTAAAAATAATTTGAATGCATGATTTAGGTATGTATTTTGGGTTCCATGTATTAAGAGTCTTGTAGTTTAATGAATACGATTTAGACTTGCAGCCTGGGGGGGGGGGATTTATATCAAGCATATGTATATACACATTTGTGTTTAGTTCTGTTGAAATAGTGACACCGCTGAACATATCAGGCTTTACGCAATGAGGACGTCTCTATATTTTATTATTCCCCCCTTAGAACTTCCCAAGGGCCAATTTAAGCTCATTTCGAGCCCTGGGTACAGAAGATCTACAGGCCCCCTTGGCATTGACTTATGGAAATTTATAACCAGAGAATCTGGTTAAGTTCAGCTTATCCTGGCGCTTCCAGGCTTTTCCATGCCCCTGGGTGCCCTCCCGAAGCACCCAATGGATAAAACAGCAATGGATTCTCCTGGACCACATTGGAAATCCCTACTTAGAGTGAAATTACTTGCAATCGAGGGGTCGGGGGGGGGGACTCTTTTTCGTGTTTAACTTGTATTTTTTGTAACTTCAATAAAAGTGCATTTTTCTTCAATAAAAGTTATTTTTCTTGGCATCCTTTTGTGTTTCCGATGAGTGCAGTAGATCTTGTGGTATACTTTTGCTTACATTCTTATAGAGTAAATACTTCTTTATTAACATTGTGTAACAGAATTTTTCTGGTATTTTTATGTTTAACTCTAGACTTCTGCACCACCCCCGCCTATACAAGTACATCCACAAGCAACACCACGAATGGACTGCTCCTATAGCTATCACCGCTATTTACTGCCATCCAATAGAACACTGTCTATGCAATTTACTCCCAGTAATCTTGGGTCCCAGTTTGCTGGGAAGTCATCAGTTCACAGCCTGGATGTGGTTCCTATCGGGTACGATGAACACCCTGAATTCTCATTCAGGATACCATTTCCCGTTTCTATTTTCGCCGGAAGCTCACGATTACCATCACTTGAAGTAAGTCCTGTGTACTACTAATCCCACTTATTTAATTAATTAAAAGTAAAAAAAAAACTTTTTTAAAACAAGCTTTTACTTAAATGCTCTAAAAAGAACAAAATAAACTTTTCCTTTAAAACTATTTTTTTACTATCAACTTATAACGCCATTGCACAACTTATGTGATGCCAAATCTTGTCGCGAGATTTATATACTCGTATTTACTTAGTTTGAAAATTTTAAAAATTCAATTCAATCAGATCAAGTTATTTAATTTACTTGTTTATCTAAGCAGGTATATCTCGTTCATCGATTCATTTAAACGGAAAAAAAATCAAGTGCAGTGATTTAGACATCATTTTTATAAAAACGCATCGATTTTGACTCATTTTAAAAAACATCGTAAAAAAAATACAAATATTATTATTTTGTAAAAAAAAAAAATTACACCTTATCGTGGTGAAATAAATGATCTTTCCGATTCTGTAGTTATTTTTTGTCTGAGTTTCATAGAAAAATTAATTTGTTGTTTCAAAAACGTCAAAACTACAAAAAAAAATTTCTCCTCACATCGTTGTTCATTTTGCGTCGCCGAGCACAGCGGAATAAACAGCCCACAGGGGTAAAACAATAATGCGTTTTAAGGTTTTTAATTAATATCTTTTCATGGTCAAAACATGCATTGTCATCTAAACTAAACGTGTATACAAAATTTCAGCTCAATCTCATTTGAAGATTACAGCTTCAAAATTGAGTCGCAAGATTCCACCCGAACCAGTTCCATTGCAAGTTAAGTAAAAGCTTGTATAATATCCGAACACGATACGGAAGATGCGAGTTAGAAAATGTATTTGTGTATTTGATGTCATTTTGATACAGTAGAGTCCCGAAAACTCGTCAGTCCGGATAATTCGGCCACTCTCTTGCAAGTTGAAGTACACAGTTAAAGAAAAAATGCCGAAAAATGATGAAGACATTAACGTTGAGGACGCCGTACAAACTCATAAAATACAATAGGGATGGACTAAAGGCTGTCGAAATTGTTCCTCAGTATTTTTAACAATAAAGAGAATCGGTAATGGCCTTACTGTTCCGTCACCTTAATGATGAATCAACAAAGTCCAGAGTGTAGCACAGATAGGGATTGCAATACCGATCTGCCGGGATACCGAATAGTGGTATTTTGAGCCATTTATACAATTTTGCAATACAGATATTCACAAATTTAATTACCCTTTTTTTCGGTATTTACTAGAAATTTTTTTGTCTCCACTATATGTTCAGGGATCACCAACATAGTAAAGTAGTATGCGTCTTTGTTTTTGTGTCTCCCTAACTGGTGAAATTAATTAGACTGTGAATCTAAAGGTGCATTGTACAATTAAGAAAAGTGATGAAATATGTAAATCATCCAAGGAGGTGGGCCAAAACTATCCTATTACAGCTCAGAGTGATACTGCACACGCGCAGGATTCATAGTCTGATATTTTCGAATATCAGACTGTGACAAGGTCAAGTCAAGTCGTTTTTCAAGGTGAAAAAAAAAGGTTGTAGTTGTGAAGAAGGTGCGAAAAATTTCAATATTTTTTCAATTGGCGAGTTTGTTATTCACTTTGTATTTTCGTATCGCACTTTAGGGTACAAAATATTTTTTAGATTCATTAGTATACTCATAAATAACAAAAATAATATTGAATAAAAATAACTTTAAAGAGCATAAAAAATCAGTTGCTAAAACTTCGGTTTGGTTTCATTATTTATATGATGAGAAGGATATGGTCGCACAACGTAAAAAAAGGTTCAAGAGTTATTAAAGTTAATGTAATACTGTTGTAATTTCTAAGTTACAAATTATTTTTGTTATATTTACCCTCTCTAATAAAACTGGTGAATAAAACAAAGAAACCCCTATGTTTTCCTACTCTTTCTAAAATTTCTACTACCGGTATTGAAACCAGTATCTCGGTATTAACATCTAAAAAATACCGAATACCGGTATTGAACTTTTAGTCCAATATTGCAATCCCTAAGCACAGAATACAACAGGACATTACGGATTTCTTTAAAAAAAAGTAGCCAGTTTTTGCGAAGTCGGTAACTTATTTTTCATTATAGTACTTAAGTAGTACTTAGTTACTTAGCGTATTTTTCTAACGTGTGTCTGATCAGGGAAAAGCTGCGCACAATGCATTTATTAATTTATTTTCATGTAGTAAATGTTCTATGCCTTCAAAAAGTATGTACTTTTCCTTTGCTTAAGGGTATTTAGACAGTTTATTTTCTGTTGTATTCTCGTAAGCAAAGAATACGTACAGGGGTGCAGTACAATATTTTCTGAGGAAGCACTATTACTTATTCTTTTTTTAATCCAATTCTCGATAACCCGGCATTTTCGCAAACTCGTTAACCCTCCGGTCCACAATAGATCGAGTTCTTAGGGACTCTACTGTATTGCATAATATGTGTTTTAAAAAAACAAATTCTATTTTAATTCGTTCAACAATTCGAAATAAAGATTTTAGAGGATTTTGTGAGAGAAAAAAAAAGAATATATATATAAGAATTTGAAGTATTTTAAATATACGAGAAGTAGATATTTATATAATTATTCTTTCGATTATCAAGAAAAACATCATATTTGTTTCTGCTTTATAATATTCATAATTTTTTTCGTTTCAGAGTACTTACGGGGTTTTTCCCCCATTTTTTGAAAATATTTTTTAAATAAAAAAGGTATTCAGAAAGAATTTTTTTTATTTATTCAGCACACACACATGTTTAAGTATCTTACAGTTTTACATGTTAGAGAATCTTTTCTGGTTATATCTACTAGAGTCTATACAGGCACTTCAATAGAAACCATCAGTATAAGAGATATGGGTGTATTTAAACTTGTTATATATAAAACCTGAGAAAACCGATTTTGATTTTTTTTTAAAGCCAGATAATCCCGGTTAAAAATTCCCGTTTATTTATTCAACTGGCCATTAAAACTGCTACATCAAGAAGGCGATGCGCTGCACATGTGACATTTAAACCACAGAAAGAAGAGGCTATGATACGCAAATTATTAACTTTTCAACACATTAATGCAAAGCAGGCACCGGTAGAGACACCTAAAAATTGATTAAATGAAATTGTACAGCAAGCTTCTCTTATTATAAATTACATTTCAATGATGTTGCCTTCTGAAAAGTTCTTGTGATACCTTGTATAAGAAGGAAAAAGCTTACCAGTGTGATGGACGTCCTCTCACGTCCATCAGTGTTTGAGGTTAGAATAAAAATCAACCATAATCAGAACAAATCTATTTTATTATTCTATCAAATACTTCTAACAACTCAGGGTAGGAAATGCATCTTTAATTAT
The DNA here is from genome assembly GCA_019973975.1 of Trichonephila clavata. Taxonomy (NCBI): domain Eukaryota; kingdom Metazoa; phylum Arthropoda; class Arachnida; order Araneae; family Nephilidae; genus Trichonephila; species Trichonephila clavata. Next base: position 379,336 of record BMAO01011732.1, read on the forward strand.
GTATTGGAGCAAAAGCACGAAAGAAGAGATAATTAATATTTACTTATGATTCAAGCAACTTACTCTTAGAACGTTTTGGTAATATACGGTCTGAATTATCGTAATTTTGGTCTCAGCTATTCGACTTCTAGTCGGTATTATTCTAATCCAACTTATTGACTAAATAGTCAATTGACGATCTTTAATTACTCAACAATTAATCATCGAGCAATTCTCGAGTAGCTCACAGCTACTCTCCGCCAAGCACTAACTGTTAACTTCTAACTCCTAACCCCAAACTCCACTTACCTAAAAGTTAATGCTTAAATATCATCCTTCATTTCCGTAAACCGTGTCTTCTTCTTCGGGAGAAAGCTTTCAATAGAATAATATTTTTTAAAAAATACCTTTCCCCAAGAGGATTAGTAGGAGGCTCGCGTATAGACCAGTTACACCAGTACATTTCTGACTGTAATAGAGGTCGGATTTTAGATTATCGAAATTGTTATTTATCGTATCGTACTATTGCTGTTCTCGTGGATCGAAATCCCATAACTAGATTTGATGAGTTCAGGATGATCCTACTGAACGCCGTGGTGGATCTCAATGGCTATCACTAGCAGCCAAGAAGACAGACATGTTATCTGCGTAACTTTAATGGATCCTACAGCCAAGTCTAGAACTCTGAGTCAATAAATGGAATTGTTTGCAAAACAAGTGTCTATATGAACAATTCAACGACATTTGTTGCAGCATGAACTGTCAGCTTGTGACGATGTGCCTTCAACTATTCTAGACGTAACATCACATAAAGGAGCACCTTCAAAGGTATGATCAACGATGAACCTGGACGCAGCAGTGGCATAGCATTATCTTTTCAGGCGAGTTCAGGTTATTTTTTACAACGCCTTGGTGATCGCATCCACGTTTGTTGACATCGACATCGTCTTATTGTGGTGGTATGAGGTGTCTTTGGATACACGTCTTGATCACCTATGATTGCACTGATGGCACTTTGCAGAGTGGCTGTTGCATTTCTAGTGTGTTAAGACACGTAGTCCTTCCCTTTCTTCGAGCCCTGAGAAAACGCTACGTTCCAACAGGATGCGGTACGCACGAACGCATGTTGGCGGTATTGTACGAAAATTCCTTGATGCAGAATATGTTTGTCTGTGGGTCTGGACAGCCTGTTCTCCAGATCTCTCCCCAATAGAAAGTGTCTGGTGAATGACTACCAAGCAACTGATTTATCCCCAAACACCAGCCCTACAGTTGTTGAACTGTAGGACTGGTGTTCGATACAGTTGGTGAACTGTGGCATCGTATCTAAGCTGCATGAGCAGCTGTATCTGTACATACTATCTAATCTCTAGTTGACTCAATGCTAAGGCGTATAAGAGCTTTTACTGCAGTAAGAGGGGGTTATTCAGGGTACTGACATTTCAGGATCTATGCCATGGATGTACCAGTATCGTACCATATCGTACCAGTATCAATGATACCAGTCGCACCAGTATCAGGGTACCGCTACCGCCGTATAAGTATCAATGATACGGGGCCCCCTACAGGAGCTCCCACATGTGTAACTACAATCCCACTAACAGGGCTCTCATATCTAAATAAAGGTCCCGGAGGAGTTCTGATACAGCGCCCACTCAGAACTGGCTACACCAGTGATTTATGCATCCAAATTTCTGAAAAATTTAATCCCTTGTTATTTCCAGTTTGCATTTCTCTCTGCTGTAGCAATTTTAATGGCTAGTCGTGTTGTTCCCTGTAATCAATACTACCTATATCGGAGATTCAATGTTAATAAAAAGGGAAATTCTTCATACTTCTTGGCTGAAAAATTAAATTTTAACGTACCTTTAAAGTAAAATTTATTATTAGTTATATGCAGTGCGCATACAAGGAGGAGGAGGGGTCTACGGGTCCGGACTGCCCTTCCCTATCACCTTTGATTTTTTTTTTTGGTTTGATTCTTACCATATGTATGTAGTAAGTAAAATTTAAGTGTTTCTTTTTAATACTTTATTTTATTAATTAATGGTAATTACACTGCTGGCCACCGTAAATGCAATACCCTGAAGGAAGCACGCAAATAACATGAAATTTACAACATGCATTAGCGGAGGTGAGATATGCAAATGATTAGAATTTCAAAGCAGATACACATCACGCACACCTGTGGCGCCACCTCAAAGCTCTATTTAAGGCTTGGAGATTTTGACGATTTTCAAGTTCGGCAATTGTGTTTTTCTTGTGGTTCTTTCAAAAACGATCAGTTATGTCTCGTAGAAAACAGCGATCAGCTTTTGATCATGTATCCGAGTTCGACAGAGGAAGGATAGTGGCCTACCGAGATTGTGGATTATATTTCAGGGAAATCGGTAGTCGTGTTGGACGAAACCAAACAACTGTAATGCTGATATGTGACCGTTGGATGCAGGAGGGCACGACGGACCGACGTGGTAGATCGCATCCACATCAGTGCACCACTTCCCGTGAGGACAGGCAAATTGTGCGCATGGCAGTGACGGATCGCTCAGTCACATCACGAACCATAGCACAGCTCATTGAGTCTGTAACGCATCATTCAGTGTCTGCGCGTAACATTCGACGCCGTTTACAGCAGAGTGGTCTGTCCGCAAGACGTCCATTGCTTGGTCTACCTTTAACGCAGAACCACAGACGTCGCCGCCGCCAATGGTGCGATGAAAGAAGGATGTGGGCGGCAGAATGGAATGAAGTTGTCTTTACTGACGAGTCACGCATCTGTCTGCAACACCACGGTGGTCGGATTCGAGTCTCGAGACACCGTGGAGAGAGGATGCTGAACAGCTGCGTTATGCACCACCACACTGGTCCTGCACCGGGTATTATGGCATGGGTGGTATTCGATGTCACTCTCGCACTCCTCTAGTATGCATTGCTGGTACTTTAAACAGCCAGTGCTACATCTCCGAGGTGTTGGAGCCAGTTGTTCTTCCTTACCTTCAGGGCTTGGTCACAGCCATATTTCAACAGGATAATGCGCGACCACACGTGGCACGCATTGTCCAAAGGTTCTTCGCCAATCACCAGATTGAATTGCTTCCCTGGCTGGCTCGCTCTCTGGAGCTTTCGCTGATAGAAAACATGTGGTCTATGGTTGCTCAACGACTGAACCAGATTACACCCCCAGCTGCCCCACCAGATCAATTTTGGCAACGTGTGGAAGCTGCTTGGTCTGCTGTACCCCAAGAATGCATCCAAAGTCTCTTTGAATCAATGCCGAGGCGTGTGGCAGCGGTGATCTCCAACAATGGCGGCTACTCTGGCTACTGATTCTGGCAGGAGCCATACTTCACAGAAATCTATAAATTTAATCCTTTGATACTTGGCCAACATGTTATCTACAAAATAAATTTTGTTGTGCTATCTCTTGTCTTTCTTGGTGTTGCATTTACGGTGGCCGGCAGTGTATATATTCTATAATTTATTATTTACTGTTTTTTGTTCCCGACAATTCACAAAATCAAAAAAAATATGTTTGGTGGCGTATTGGGCTATGATACGGGAATGGTGAACTTTCTACTCTCGATCCCGCTATTTTAGAAATTCCTGTATGCATCACAGGGGTTATATACATAGATTTGTAAGTCCCAGTTTTTTTGGTTGGTTAAATTTTAACGGAAAAAAATCGGTCTGCAAGCTTTAAAGGCCGTTGTAGCCGTGTGATTATAGATTATATTTTGGGCTACCATTTAAACATCTGATCACTTAATTGCGTAATGGATTTATTATGAGTAAGTGCAAAATCTACTTGTTCAACTAATTTTCGTGCTTTCAAGATTAAAACCTTTTTCATAAAAAATACGCATTAAGTAATACTGTCTTAAAATCGTTCTTCAAACATTTCCGTTGATTTATCGTAAGAAAGTGATCATATAAAAGGATTCCCTATATGTTTATTAAAACGCTTTTAAAATAATAATAGTCTAGATTTAAAAGCATAATGTTAATACACGCGGCTTAACCCTCAAACGCGTTGACGCATTCCTCTCAATCTGTTCCTGAATGTTGCAGACGCCTTGCCCGCGTCCGTCTGGATTTTGCCCTGTTTCAAAAATTACAAACGTGTGTATCACGTTCTAAAGTAGTTGTTTCTTTTACTAATAGATGTCAGTACTCTACTGAAGGTAAGATATTCGAATACAATATTTTGCCTATTGTGCTCAGTACTTACATTTTATATAAATAGCGCGTAGGTAGTTTATATCATCTCGTTTTGAAATTAGATTTGATTAGTATTATAGTAGAGAAATATCACGTACTAACTCTAAAAAATTCGGGCGGACCCCCGTCAAAACAAGGTGATTCTCCCAGAATGGCATTTTACAGAGTGTACATCGTAAAATCCGACGTATTACGCGCACCTATACTTTCCAGCTGCATTTTTTAATTTTTAAATATATTCGCCGTATAATGCGTACCCCCATTTTTACTAAGGGACTTTAAATGTACACGTGCAATTTCTTATGTTTTGAAGTCATTTATTCGATGTATTAGTCCAGGTTTTTGAAAAAAAAATAGAATATTTCTAGATCTCTACAACATTTTAGGCTCATTTAGAAATGTCATATCTTTTAAATAAACAATATTTCGGTATTGTAAAAGGATAATTTTTTAATGCTCATCTCGGTTTTTTTTTTTTTGTTTTTTTTTGAAGCTATTATTTTTAAACTCAATGTGTAAACACACCCGTAAATTTTGATCTTATTTTTATGTTAAAAATAAGGTTTTCAAAATCCCATATTATTTTTTTAATCCCGGGGTTTCGGGATTACATTATCCAAATACCGGGATTAGGATTGGACTATGTATGAAAAATACTTACTTAATTAGTATAGTTGAAATTTATTATCAAACTAAAAGCATAGTTATAAAAAATTAATTTAATATCATTTTTGAAACAAATCAAAACAAAACTTAATTCGTCATAAAAAAAAGCAAATAAAAAATATTGCATAATGAAGTTAAAAGAACATTTCGTTATTCTTGTGTGTTTCTGTTAATAATCTTTTAAAAAAACACATCTCGTCCAGCGTTTCATCATTCAAATACCTTCTTATTTTTGTTACAAACTGTCCCGCCGAAGAAAATGCTCTGTCAGACTCTTCACTAGTAAGCTTTATCGTTATTAAATAGAGTAGAACGTCGTTTATCCGAATCAATTGGGACCGGACACCGCTCGGATACGCGATTGTTCGGACAACCGAAAATCGAACACGATCCATGCAGTGTAAGAAACCGGACACTATACGAATATTGAAAATGATCCTATGCGGGAAACGTGCTTGAAGAAAAAGCAAAATAGTTGCAAAATGTCGCAATTTTACCTTTATTGTGGAAAATAATCACTTATTTCCCGCTGTACCATTGTACATCTTCGTTTTTTGGCTGCAAGGTCTCTGATTCTCTTGAGCAGAAGTAGTTGAGTAGGACAGCACTCTGATGGTTGCTCGTACCACTCCATAGCTGTCTCTAACGCAGAAACGCGTCAGTATTAAATGGACCCTTGCTGCTTTCGTTGTTTTCCTCGTCTTCGTCCGTTTCATCGTCGACAGGGTCGGATTCTTGCACCGAAGTAACAATCTCGTCAACATTTAGCATTTAAATCCACAGTCTTCCGCATCGCATGCCGTCCAGGTTTCTACATCGACAAAACTCAACAAAAGAGCACGTATACACTCCTTCACTTGGAAACAAACTGATCTAATATTCCGCACAGATGTTTACCAAATCGCACAACTGAAATTCCCCAAATATCCCTCACCTTGGGTTTTTCCGTCATTTTTGGCCTCACACGAAACAGCTGTTGAGCATAGCACTGTTCGAAACCGTATCCGGACTTTGGTTCGGATATTTGATGCTCCGGATAATAAACGTTCGGATAAACGACGTTCTACTGTAGGAGTATATTCTTTCCAGGTAGTCACCATATCTCCCTCCATTTACAAAAAGGGAAATTTCTGTTTGAATTTTTGATGGTAGTGTCTCAAATCTAATAGGCTGCATTGGTTCATATCCCTTTTTGATAACTTTATTTAGTTCTTCTGCTACACTTAATGACTTTTGTGCACAGGTCGATTCAATTATTGGATCAGAATGTGAATCCGTTTCCAGTGTTACTTCATTTGAAAAAGAAGATCCAGTTACATGAGCTGCTAGTAATGCAGCGGGATTTGAAGCACCTAGTCTTTCAAGCAGGTCCACTATTAATTTACGGCAATTAATTGAAGAATAAACTGTGACGAAATCTGTTCTTCAGACGTTGCTGACCAAACCCCTTGTTCACTTGTCAATTTTAATTGTAAACTGAATATTAAATGCAAAAAATTAAAATTGATATGGTGCATATGGTGCATTATCAACTAAACAGATTTGTTTATGTTGCACGTCAGAGAGAGTGCTAAATCTTTTCTTTTTAGTTGCTTTTCCCAAAGATTATATATAATATTGTGTGCCGATATATTGCCCGGGCCGCAAAAATGTTCTTTCCGGGCTACATGCGGCCGGTGGGCCGCGAGTCGAACACCCTTGCATTAGATTATTTTTTCAATATATTTATCAATATAAAAAAATAATCGTGCAAAAAAATTATACGTACATATATTTCATAAAAATAAATATAAACTTCATAAGAATTAAATTCTTAAAAATTTTTGATAAGAAAAGAATTTCAAAATGTAATTCAGACAATAATTTAAAGTCCTGGGATTGGTTATTTTAATCCTGGGATTACGGGATTTGAAGAAACACCGGGATCCTGGGGCTGCAAACCCTAGTATACATTCGAAAATCCTCATGAAGAGTTTTTGAAAAGCTTCTGTTGCATGTTGTGTTCGAGTCCTTTGGCTACAAAACTCCCGCCTTGCAGAGAAGCCGAGATGATTTCATCTTGTACATCATCTTGGCTGTTAAAAAACCTATCATCAATCGTAATTCCATAAGAAGTATATAGGCGTGAATCTTTCAAGTATCGCAACCACGTTTTTATTTTTATTTTGTTGACTATACCATAAAGGTAGCTGGATTTGTGTATTTTCTTTCTTTTAATATGAACTGTAATGCTATGATCTTCATCTGTAGTTCTTGGTAATGAATGTACCATTGTATTTACTTCTTTTGGAACATTTATTACCTGCCCATTGATTCCGAATTGACCATGAATGTGTCGAAGTCTTCGAATTTGCATAAATGGGATTCTTGGATATATAAGTCTTTCTGTGACCAAGTCTAATGGAGAATTTCTTAGATTTTCCGGAAGTGGAGAATATTTGAATCCATTATATACCGAAAGTGGTGGAACACGATTCTTATTAATTGTTCTTAAGCAAGTTGAGCAAATTTTTATCTCAGCTAAATCAGCGTTTTCGACCATTGTTCTTATAAATTGAATATTGGGAGTCATATCGTTATTGACAAAAATTTTCAGATCTATTTTAAACCACAGTCTATATCGCAAATGTCACAAACATGGCCAAAATCATTTTCAAGGAAATCTTTTTGAAATTCTCGATGGGCACTGGAATTTTGTTGGAAAGAAGAGTATGCTTGTACAGATAGGTTATGTTGAGAAAACATGTTTTGAATATTATTTTGAGCATCACATGGAAGAATATTTTCAGGATTTGATGCATAGTTTACCATTATTGGTTCATCTAATTGTGGAACATAATTTACTTGTAAAGGAATATCGGTTTGAACGTCGGCATTATAATCTGAATATGATATTGGAATGTATAATTCATTTCGTATTGATGGGCCAGCAGCGTTAGGTGTATATTTGGGGGGATATATGGAACATTTCTTGTTGATGGGCCTGGAATTTGTCAGGTATGGAAATTCTGACTTTCAGGAACATGCTTTGCAATTGTTTTTGATGGTTGATCTGTCTGTAAATTAATCAAATTAGCTGCTCTTTTCTTATCTCTATACCGTTTACTTTTTTGTTTGTCTTGTTCTTTACGACGTTTAATTATTATCCCCTCTTCAACTATTATTGCTTGATGTTGAGAAATTCGCAAATTAATTGTTATATCGCGTATCTCTATCGCTGACACCTAACTTTGTTTTGAAGTTTTCTCTTTCTTTCAATTTCATCAGACTTTTCCCCTTGATCTTCATCCTTATCCGAGGAAACCGCTCCGTTTTCTTTCTTTTTCTTTTACCACCGTCTGAAGACATCATCAGGATCAAGGATCTAAGCAAATATGAAAAACGATAGTTGAAATAACCCTAATTCCATGACAATATTTTTTCGTAAATTTCTAATAATAAAATCGAATGATATAAAATTACAGATAATCATTTTGCAAAAAATAGCAAGGCACATATTTTATTTTTGACAAATTAAATTAATAATGATTTCGAAATATTAAATTTTTAAATAAAATAAAATATTTAATGAAATTAAAGTCGGAGCCGTTTTCATTATTTTAAACTAAAGATTTTAATGATATAAGGTAATAAACTATAATTTTGCATTAATAACCACATTTTAAACAACACATTAATCTTGAATTATTATTGGATTTTATAAAATTCTTAAATTTCAAAATCCATGATAAAAATATGATTTAACTCCTAAAAGTCTGTTTTTCCACGGTAGAAAGAAAGCGTCTAAGCCACTGTGAAATACTAATCCGGATTGCGTGATGCATTGCAGAGGTTAAATATTAGAAAATAAATAATACAAAATTTTCAAACGCCAAAATAAATACAAGTATTAAAATTAATTTTCTGTTATTTACTTTTTATCTTAAAAATATTTATATATTTATTTAGTATTCTCTATTGTGCTGCACAATGATTCTTCAATTAAATGATTCAAATAATAATCAAACAAAAACACTATTTCAGCAATGCACAGTATAAACACATTGAACTTTTCACTTAATTTATTCAATTTCACTTATAAGATATACACAGCACTATATGTCAGCTATATAGCTACAGATATACTGCTATAAGCATGTCGGTGACGCGAACGCACGAGATTTCACCACCCAAAAAGTGTCTAGGCGCACAGCACACTGCGCGTGCGCCAGTCATGAGTATGTCGGTGACCATAAGATTTTCCCCTACCAAAAAGCGCCCAACGCGGCTAAAGAAGTTTTCACTTAAAAAAATGAGAAGCATGATAAAATAAGTGATTTTCTACAGGGTAGCGAAGCCAGAAGATAATAATATTTAATAATTGAAAAAATATTTCGAATTCGGGTCCTTTTCTTTAACATTAACCGAAGACAGCCTTTAATACAGATATGAAATTCCTAAGACCACACAGTCTTCAAATACAAGAATATGTAAGAGTTACAAAACTTTTCTGTAAGAAGTCTTTGGATGACATACACAGAAAAATGATTGAAAAAAAGCACGGACAAAACAAAATAAAAACTCTGATTCTACCTGTAAAAAAAGAAGGCAAAAAAGCTTTATTCTTGAATGATTTTACTTACAAAAAGTATAAATTCATTCTTCAAATCACTCAAAAAGACGGTCATAGATGGCGCCACAACCTTTAGACCAAGGATGGGGAAAAATTATCCCTAAAAAAGTAGTAAAAATATTAATTACACTTCTCTGTGTCAATTGTGCAACACAACATTTTTTGAAGGAAACAAAAAAGATTATTACTTAAATTTTTTTTATAAAAATTAAACAAGAACAAATTTAATGGTTTAAAATACGAATATTTATACAAGATTACACTAGTGCATTTTAATTGAAAAGTCAGAATTAAAATTACTTACCTAATATATAATCAACATAAATAACATTATAAGCAATTTTCTTATATAATTATGTTCAATCAGGAATTTTTTCGTGTACGTTTTATTTTTATTTAAGTTTGGAAATTCGTGAAATTTTTTGCTCTTTCTCTTGTAAGTCTAAGTCTTGTAAGTAAGATTTAAACATTTGCTCTCTCCAAAAATTAAAAATGTGTATCAAACATTTGTTCTTAAAAAAGTTTCTACTCGACAGCTTTGAAGTTTTTTGCGTCAAACGATAGATTATAACCCCCCCCCCCCCGCGTGTCTTCCCTTTCTTTTAAAAAAATATTAGATTTTGAAAAAAAAATTGTTAAAAATATGAAATGTTAAATAAACGGAATTGAAACTTTATTGATCCCAATTTTTTTTTTATGTTCTTCATTTTCTCTTGTTATAAAAACTGTACGTTCAAAACTTTCTTGAATTGCAGGAAATATTCAAAATAAAACTTATGGTCAAAAACTTCAAGTTCTGAAACAGTGGCTTAACGCAGAATATTAGGGCCCCCCTATAAAAAATCAGGTTTTGAGCCCCAAGCCAGATTTTACAAAGGACTGCAAAACCATAACATAACAGGCTTTGGGTCCCCTAGGATCTTGAGCCCCCACGATGGGGGGGGGGGGTTACGGGGATGGACGTTACACCACTGGTCAGAAATCCCAAAGTCTGATTATTATTGAACCAATAAAATTCCACGGGATTTTACAAATGTTAATTAAAAATGTCGGATAAAAATAATTTTTCTATTAATCGAATCTAGAGTCATCGCAAGAACATCTTTAACTACACCATTTCTTTTTATAAGTAGATAAAATTATAATATCAATAGTGGTCAAAGGAAACTAAATTATGAAATGAAAAATTATTTATTTTAATCGATTAAAGGGGTTCACCCATGTGATGGGTTCAAAAAATAAAAAAAAATTAAAAAATTCCATAAATTGCTTTTTTAACATCTCTAGAATACGATGGTAAAGTGATTTCTTAAAATTCGAAGTCGTTATAAAGAAGCAGGTGTTAGAAGAGCAGCTGTTCGAAGCCGTAAGTTAAGATTTTCATTGTTTTAATAGGACTTGAAACTTTAAACACGTTTTTCTCAAAACTGTAGTTTTTCAAACTTTCCTCCATCATATCTCAAAAACGGTTTGAGTGGAAGACTTCAAATTTATAGGGTTGACTCAGCACATATATACGCACCAAATGGATTACGGTCATTCCAAAATTCAAAATACTTCTATTTTTTTTTAACCAAAACATAAATAAAATCCCATGAAATTTAAAGTTCTTTTTTTCAGAGGTCTACCAAAAATCCAATTTTTTATATTTTCAATTGAGTATAGTCCATTCTGTGCATTTAAGCTTATAGATTAAAGCGCCGTTAATTTTTTTCATTTCAGGTAAGCCAATCAGCCAGAATCGTAGAGGAAGTCAGCGACCATTTTTTCGCGGCGGGTGTGTTCAGAGCGCTATAACTCACGTTCTAGTGGATATTTTTGGCTAAACATTTATACATACTCTTAAAATACATATAAATAAATAAATTATAAAAAATTTACAGTTCTTTCTTTCTACTGATCGTCAAAAAAAAAAAAAATTCCCTAAGAATGCTTAAAAAACAGGCCGTCACATGGGTGAACCCCTTAAGTAATGTCTCATCTAAAAATATAATGGCAAGAAGATGTTTCAGTTGACATATTTCGCGCGAATAGACTGATTTCTAGGTGGATTGAATTTTTTTTTCTTCCGGAATTTAAAAACTTATCTATGTGGAAAAAATGTTCTCTAGTATATAGATGAAGGCAAAAATAAAATTTTTAAAAATAAATTTTTATATTTTGTATGACCACAAGGGAAATAAAGTTTCTGTATTTAGCTGAACTCAGTGGCGCAACAGCCCATGAGGGCCAAAGCATACTGTGCTCATCTCAGTTTACGTGACTTTAGGCGCTGGGGTGCATGTGCAGATGTTTCAATCAAGTAGTCAGTCTGACGCGAAACCTTCAGTGTTCAGTTCTCAAGCAAATTTGGAGCTCATTTATCGACCCATTGAAGGCTGAGTCTACCTTGCCCAGCCCGGGAGTTGAACCCTGAACTTGTGGGGTGGAAGCACGATACACTACCACAAAGTTTATGTATTTGAGCGTAAAAAATCAAAGTAATTTTTGTTAAACTGAAATAAACATTTTAGTACTTTTTAACATTTATTGCGATGATAGGGGGCATATCAAGGCCTGAGAGTCGTAGCTACCGCTCTATCAGCTGTATAAGTGATACTATATAGGTCTCAATACGTGTAACATTTTGACACTTTCAAACAAGCTTTTTAAGGTGATCATTTTTTTTTCCCAAGAAAGGGGCCCCAAAGAGTTTCGACACCGGGCCAACTCAGGACTTAGCTGCGTGAATGGGACACCTACAAAATAGTTACGAGAAAAAAAGCATCATGTATATTTGATAGATTCTTTAGTATTAAATGCGGAGACAGCTATCCGGGGTTATGAAATGTTGCAATGTTGTTGTCCACTTATTAGTGTTATTACTTCTTTATCAATAACCATCGTTTTGGGTAATTTACATGGCAGAGAAATAATTACTTTGAGTCCAAAACCATCTAACCCAGCATTTCTCAAATTGTTTGGCGGGCCCCCTTAGGGGGGGGGGCGTGATAACTCTACGAGGGGAGCGCGAGCATATTGAAAAGTCGATATCAAAAGATTATTTGAAAAAGTTATTAATTTACTGAAAGCAAACAAACAAAATGCATCCTGAGATAATAAAAAAATAAAATACTCACATTTACACTGATATAGTAAACTTACAAATGTATCAGTACTGCTAAATGTATTTTAGAATTAATTTAACAATATTAAGTTAAGAACAAAGTTAATAAATACAAGTGACTCCATGTGCTTGTCATATATAAAATTATATACAAAAGTTAACACCTGTCTTGACAATTTGTACGGTTTATAATTAATCCCTTAACTGCCGATTAAACTGCACGATTCGATCCCGAATACCCCCGTTTTCCACTTAGGCGCGAGTATGTGATGCAATGGGGGGGGGGGAATAAATAAGCAAATCCTCTGAAATAAGTTAATCATTCGCAAACACTTTCAATGTCCTCTTATTACATTCCAGAGGTTTTGGAATAGTTTTAAAGGATATCAGTGCACAGAAAAGATCATACTTTGGAAAGACGTGTCTGGGACAATAAAGGATTTGACTGAGGAAGACGTTTATGTATGCCGGAGGCACACTTTAGAGGTTAATGTCGTATTGTAGCTTCGCGTCAAAGTGTATTATTATTGAATTCAATACATTGTTATTGTAAGGAGGGGTGGAGGTGCGATGAAAATTATGATTGAATATTGGGTCGCAAATGTTGAAAGTTTGAGAAGCACTGATCTAACCAAAATGAAGTTTTCCTCCATTTTTTTTGAAAATTCATCCCCTTTGTAGTAAAATTAAATTTTAAATTTACTTCTTTTTTAATTTTATTCATTTCTTAATCTCCATACCATAGAACAGGGTGGCCAAGCCAAATGACATTCCGGGCTATTTCGAAAAAACATTATAACCCCGTGGGCTGTATTTAAAAATATATATCCTTATATTAGATTTGGACCATTACAAATATTTATTAGAGTGAAAATTTAAAACAGAATGAAAATTATTATTTTTGTTTTCATTAGTTTTCATGCATGCGGGCTTAATTAATACAATTGTTATAATGTAATGATCAAATAATGTTTAATTTATTTAAATAATGAGATATTTGTTTCTCAATTCTTTCATTAGTTTTTTTACGTCATTCTCAATATGTGTACTTACACATTGTAATTGATGTTACAAGATTTAACACGATTTATGTTTGATAAATCTCGTTTTCGTAAAGAGCGATTCACAGGTGTAAGGTGAAAAAAAGTTACATGAATCAAGCGTGGTGCTGCGAGGTATCCGGCACTGACCACCCCTGCCATAGAACAACTTTTCCGCACAGGGAGTGGCCGCGGTAGCCAAGTAGTCAAGGTATCGGACCACGGCTAGCGTATCATGAGTTAGAGCACCAGTACCACTGAAGACCCACCGTGTAGGGGAGTGATGCATGTTAAATCTGTCGAGAGCTCAAATGTCCTCCCGTTGGTGTGGTAGTTAGGAGAGGGGGGCAGCTCTGGTGTCGTCCGCGTCACTTGACCATGGTTCAAAATTACGAGGTCCGTCGCCAAAAACTCTCGTGTAGCTGAACAGTGTGATCTTAATATTCACTCACTCACTCCGCACAGGGAGGCTCCAATTAATAATAATTTACGTTCTCTCCATATAACAGCAATCCACCCTAATGATTTTCCGTGTAATATTTATCGTGTAATATTTAAATCTGTATATTGCTTCTTGAAAATTAATTCTCGCTCATTCCACTTTTTCTTTTTAGATTTAACCAAAATTTTGGCGTTTTGGGAATTATAGATACTTTGCACGGCACCAACTCTGGATTTCGGAAGAGCAAGGAATACCAGCGGAGTTTTATGTCGTTTAGTCTAGTTCCTGTGAAACAGCGATACCCAGAGAAGAAAGAAAGTTAAAACTCAAACAATGAATGTAACTCTTTTGTACTCAAGTAATAAATACATGTCTCTTTTGAACAAACATTACGTATGTTTAATTCTAACCCTGGACATGTCATATGAAAACTCCCAACTTTTTGTTTAATCTATTGTTGTTGTCGTGTCCTTCCCGAAGGGAAGGAATGAAAGTTGCCAGAGCCTGTGAGACCGGTTGGACTTCTTAACGATAAATGGCGACACCACCTATTTCCCCCTCCACAATTTAGGCATGGAACTGGAGGGGAGGAAAATATTATCCAGCCCCTTGCACTCATGGTTTCTGCTGCGACCACCCTCAAGACTTTATGTCCCACTGATTTAACGAGCACGTACTCCGTGTGTGCTCCTAGGGTATTTGGTGGCATCGGGCATCGAATCCAGGCCCTCCGGTCTGGAGTCCGATGCTCTAACCACTAGGCTACCCACGGCCCTGTTCAAGCTATTACATGCACCATATCAATCCACACAAGTGTGAATTATGTTGTGAGCTTTATCTTCCTTTATCCCTGTGATTTTTAGCCACTGTGCCGAGGCGCTTGAATGTGCCGCCAAGATTTTTTTTTTTTTAATTATTAATTATACTCCGAGAAAAAAGTAAAACCCGGAACCTAATCATTCGGCCGTTTTATAGAAATAAGTTAAGAATATACAGTCAACTCTCGATGATTCGAAGTTGGAGGGACCAATGAAAAACTTCGAATTACCAAGAGGGTAGAGAGAAAAAACTTCCAAAGTACACGGCGGGGGGGGGATTTAACGCATTTAAACTTGAATCTATGTATTAAAACAACAATTGTACATATGTACAAAACTGTTTTAAAGTATTTTTAAAAAGTTCATGTCATACAGTATAAATTATACATACAGAAGTTAAAAGTCTCCTGTATTAAAATAATACATTTATGTATTAAAAACAATTTTAAAAAGAATACATATATACTATACATAATTAATCTTTTTTATCTAAGAAATTTTGTGACGGGTCTATCCGCGTTAATTTCCAAACTAATCCTCTTGGGTAACTTTGGGGCCAGCATTTATTCTATTTCACAGCCTCTTCGGGAAAAACACGAGATAGTTATATGCTAATTAATTCGACTATATAAAGTCTAGATTTCGTAAATGTTAGAGAGAGAGAAGGAATTGCCAAACTACAAGTAAGTATCGTCTACGGATCACTTCAACGAGCTTAGCACGTATTTGATAGTAATATAGTAGATTAATCATTAAAGGAATCAAAATAATTAGATTTAGTACCGACCTGAAGTTAGCAAGAGTTCGTCTCCTTGTCAATTCTGATAACTGAGATTACTTAGACGGGAATATTAGATTTGAATGTTAGATTTGAGTATTAGATTTGAGTATCTAGGTATTAGAGAATCACTCCGAGGTTTCCACTTATAAATTGAACTTGTGCTTGTTAATTATGTTTGTCTGTCTTCAATAAATAATTGTTGTTATGGCTTTTGTTGGTGATGATATGTTTCCTCCTACACCAGGCGCGTCGGGCAATGTGAACTCAGTCCAAAATAGGACTGGGTCACGACAATTTGTTTAATCTGTTATCGGTTCCCTCAGACCATAATCCTCCTCCCCAATAGTTCCTCCTGTCCCCAACACCATAGGTTCTTCGAGGCAGGGTCCAGTTCGATCCATGCTCTATTTGGTGCCACATGCCATAAGTCAGTCACACAGATGAGTCATAAATCGTCATGTCACTCCGACGGAAAAATATACAAATTCCTACGCATCTCTTCTTCACAATAGCGGACCATCCTTTCTGAACATATGTGTAGCAAGGTCACGCGTTAAGGAAACACAGTACGATTCAATCGACAAAAATCGGACAAAAAAATCAACTTTAATTTTTTTAGACTAAATTATTTTTTGTATACCTTTTTACAAACTCACAAAATTTAAAAGCTCTAGATTTAAAAAACGCAGAGTTGTGATAACTTTTACGTTTGTTTTTATTCACATCCCAATGGCAAATCAAAACTTTAAACTGACTTATCTCGGAAAGATAAAATAATTAGTTTGTCTTCATTTAAAATGCTAAGGCTTTTTTTTTTATTATCGTGCCTAATAATTGGAATTTTTTTTACTTATTGCTAATAGTGCATAGAGTAAAAGTTGGAATGCATTTTTCAATCAAAGAAATATTTATTTTTAAAAAATAATTAAATTTAGAATTTATACATTTATTAAGGAACTTTCAATAAGCATTCATAAAAAGAAGTATTGCACGAACACTAATCTTGTTGTCGCAAAACCCGTACCAACTTCTGTTGCACATAATTTGAGATACTTGTAAATCAAATTTCATATATGTACGTCAATTTTTTGTAGGAGGAATTGCATTTTAAAATCACTTCATAAATTTTAAGTTTTTCCCTTAAAAAATTAAATGGTTAGCTTTTTAGAAAAATTTTGAGCACAAAATCTGTTTTACATCATGCATACACATAGGAGGCAACCAAAAAAAAACTATGAAAATCATTAAATTAAAAAATTCTGTCTAAATCGTACCAGTTCCCTTAAGCGAAAGATATGGACGGCTGACAACAAGTGCGACTGGTCTATTATCCAGTTGAAGAAGGAAAGCAATAAAAGCGTCTTGGGTAACCTGGAAAGACAAAGAAGGGATGTCAAACAGATGGTCATCAAAAGTGCTACGTTACAGAGGAGACACGCGACACACAAAGCCTGTACGCTCCAACCTGTTTGCCACAAGACTCAACATGATAATGAGTGTTCGAATTGTCAAGAGCTATATAAGATAGCTTCGAATTATCGTGCATTGTAGTCTGGCTAGGAGCAAATTTTACTTCGAAATATTGAGTGTACCAAAACGTGTTGTTTTAGTTCGAAGTATCAAGAGTTTTTCTAGGGACCGAGCCAACACAAAATTTGATATTATTGTCTGCTCAACAAACGCAATTTATTTCAATCGGCGGCTACTAATTGCATTTACCTACAAAATATGACGTCGTGGCAAGCCACCGATCACGTGATTTGGAACAAAAAATTTTTTACAAAAAGGGAACATTGCAGTGACACAGAAATGTTATCGTAGTTGTTCTACGGCAAAAATTTACAGGCTCAGTCCGGGAACTTTTGAATCCTACCTCGCATCTTCAAAAAAGCATATCTTATTATCAATCATTATAGCTACTTAACAAAACGTATCCTTTCAGCAATATTTGGCAATAGGGGATATCAAATATCGGCCGTGGTTACAAAATAGGGCCGTGGGTAGCCTAGTGGTTAGAGCATTGGACTCCAGACAGGAAGGCTTGGGTTCGATGCCCGATGCCACCAAATGCCCACCGAGTATAAACGGAGAACGTGCTCGCTAAATCAGTGGGTCCGAATGGCCATCTATCATGTTGCTCCAAGCAAAATCGCACTGTCACCTTCTTGGGGACTCAAAGCTTAGGCTAACGACAGGCGTAAAATTCTAGCCCTTAGCCACGATGAATTTCGTGGACCTTGATCTGATGTTACTGTCGATCAGATGGCATAAGCAACAACAATATAACAACAACAAATATCGAACTGGAGTTAGCAATCCCACTTGCGTTATATCATAATGATACAATGCAAATTTTTATTTATTTAATAATTTTTGTTTACATATATATGTAACCGTTAAAGTGGGAAATCCGGTATTTTATAGAATAACTAGGTATTTCATGAAATAACTAGACAAGTCAGTTAAAGCATACGAAATTATTGAATTCTTTGATTGAACTAGGTATTCTATAAAACAGGGGTGGGCAGATTTTTCCAGGGTGCGGGCTACTTCTGATATTTTCAAGCAGTTGCGGTCCACCCAGTGTCAATGGCGCACACAAAGGCGGGGGAGGGGTCCATAGTTTCGGACCCTCCCTCTCATAACCCTTCATTTTCTTCCGATTCATTATAGTCCTTTGAACATAGTATGTAAAATGTAATTAAGTATTTGATGTTAGCAATTTTTTTTATTTATTAATGTTTATTATTTATTCAGTAATTTATTTTTTGCTGTTTTTTGTTCCGGCAATAGAAAAAATAAAAAATAAAAAATGTTTAGCTGCGTATTGGGATATGATACGAGAATGGTAGACCTTCAACCCTCGACCCCCTTTAAAAATTCTTACTGCCCAATGTCGTAGGTGTGATGAGGTAAGGAAAAGAGGCTGTTATTATAACTTAATGGTAAGTACATGAATAAAATACAGAAGTAAAATAAAAAAAAAACACTTTTAAAACCGCGTTTAAAGCAAAACGCGATACAAACTTAATAATAATAGCTCCAAATATAATTATATCAAATGATACATTTATTATGAAACAATTCAAAATACATTACAAAAATAAAACATTTTTATCTAAAGTTAGTTTTCGTAGTTATAATCAGTAGAAGGCTTAGTCTGTGTAATGTCAGCCAATCTTGATTTTTCCGAAAAATTATTAACTGGTAAAATTTTTAGGCGGTCACCCCAAAATGTCTCGGCAGTCCACCCGTCGATCGCGAGCGACGTAATGCCCACCCCGGATATAGAATAACGATTACTTGATCGTTAAATTATGAAATACGGCCCTTGAAACTTCTTTGGACCAGTTCTAGCTGCTTTCGGAAGGAATTTTCCGATTAGGGGACAGAGATGACCGAATAAAACAATTGCACTCTATATATCAGTTCAGTACATGCCAGCGAGAATTAATTTCCATTGAAGAAGTTCCAAATATTGACACTACTCTTCGATCTGTTGCAACAATTCAAAGTTGCGGTACTGGACAAGGATTTAAAAAGTGCTCGTGTAGAAAAAAATGCGTAATAGTAAAAAGTGGGCTTGTTTCAAAAATAATAAGCAGTGCAATCCAAAGTGTCATCACAGCAATCCTTGCTCTGATAAATAATGAAAAGTAAAATAAAGGTATCCCATAAAATATAAATTATTATTCTCTTACATTTTTGTTTTAAAAAACTTGTACAATGTTTTTATGAAGCAACAGTTTTTCTTCCCCGCATGTATTTTTGTAGATATTATTTAAATATAATCTATTTTTGCAACATATTCTTTTCTTCCCTTTCTGTTTAACTAATATTAGCAATATGAGCAATATATATAATAAATAATATCATCTGTTTTCTCTTATTATTTCTCAATTATTCATCCATAAAAGGGATAAAATGTATTTTTCGTGAGATTATAGCTATTTACGATCAATTAATTTATAAAATATCTTTAAAATTGTTTATTTCTCATTTTAACGAGCTATCTCTAGTTATTTCATAGAATAAGTAGGTAAATTATGAAACTTTTCATCTATTTATTTTTCATCTTCAACTGACTTGTCTAGTTATTTCGTGAAATACCTAGTTATTCTATGAAATAACTGAATGGTAACATATATATATATATATACAGTCAAATCCCGATTTAACGAACCCCTATTAAACGAATTTTTCTCTTTCCCCGATTAAAATGAAGGCGAAAAATCCCTATTTATCGAATAATAAACCCCGAATCAACGAGTTACTTCAACAATTGAAACCTTTTTATTGTTAGTTTCTAACAAAAAAATTACGAATTTTTTTTCTTATAACATCTTTTTTATCCAGAACAGAAAAAAGATTTTTCTTGAAAATAGCAACTTTCGACGCCAAATGGCGCAGAGCGTTATTAGACTCAAAATGTGCTGAGGAGTCAGGAATGTAACCTACCGTGTGAGTTTTGAATAGGACAGACAATATGAGCAATAATATATCATCTGCTTTTCCCTAATTATTTATCAATCATTCATGCGCAAATGGAATAAAATGTATTTTTCGAGAGATTTTAGCTGTTTATGATCAATTAATTTCTAAAATATCTGTGAAATTGTTTGTTTTTCACTTTAACGGTCTATTCATAGTTATTTCGTAGAATACCTAGTTATTTCACAGAATACCTACATAAAGTATGAAAATTTTTCATCTATTATATACTTGAACTGACATGTCTAGTTATTTCATGAAATACCTAGTTATTCTATGAAATAACTGAATTATGCACTTTAACGGTAACATATATGCACGCATTGATATACAGAGGGATTCATAAAGAAGTGTACAGTTTCAATGCAGTATAAATGAAGAACAATGTAAGAAATAAAATGTTGCCTCAGCGTTTCTCAAACTGTAGGGTGTGCCCCCCTTGGGGAACGTGATAACTCTGCGAGGGGATCGCGAGCGTATAGAAAAGTCTAAAACAAGAGATTATTTAAAAAAAATTACTAATTTACAGAAAGTAAACAAAATTCATTCTAACACAATAAAAAGCAAAATACACATTTACACCGATATAATACACTTATAAATGTATCAATGCACAATGTATTTGATAATTAACTTAAAAATGCTAAGAACAAGTTTAATAATTACCAGTAACCCAATGGTCTAGCCATATATAAAATTATATACAAAAATGAACACTTATTTGATAATTTGTTTAGCTTATAATTAATCCCTTAATTGACGATGAAGATAACGCAATTCACTCCCAATACCACAGGACACACTGTCAAGGTCCTATTGTTGCATTCCATAGCTTTCGGAATAATTTTATAGATAGCAGTGCACAGAAAAGATCGTACTTCGAAAGGCGTATATATACGTCCGTGGAAAATAACTCTTTGGCTGAGTGAGACGTTTATATACGCCTCTGGCACTTTAGAAAAAGTCTTATTGCAGTTTTAATGTCAAAGTATAGTATTATTGATTCCAATACATTGTTATTTGTATGGAAGTGGGCGCGATGAAAATTATGGTTGAATACTGGATCGCAAGTGTTGAAAATTTGAGAAGCACTGTGTTACCTGTAACAGAACTGTATGGTCTTATTTTAAGTTTTATTAGAGCCAGTCACAGATATTCTATGTGGGAACCCCAAGTCACACCCAACACATTTAGCCTTTACTCCATTTTCGCCCAAACGCGTGTTAAGCAATCTGAATCAAGTTTATCGATAGCTGCTGGATCGCTGTGGCAACTCCACTAAATCAACAGAAAAAGGGAGGGACGAAGGACTTCAGGAGGCCCATTGGGTGAGGGGACTGTTGTGTATGTGGAATCCATCCTTGAGGAAGAGGGTTATCAAGGTAATCTCCCACGTAGGCCGACCAGTATACGGGTGCACCATCCAATTGTAGAATGAAGTCGTCAAAGTCGTCCCGCAACTGAACCAATAACCAATACTCCATATACTACCAATACTCCCCCCCCCCCAAAAAAAAGTCCCCCTGATTGTTTGCTCGCAAAGAAAGGGGACGAACTTTTTTTCTAGACCAGGGGTGGCCAAACAGCGGCCCGCCTCGAATAATTTTGTGGCCCGCAAGATTCATTATAACTTTGTAAAATGCGACTATTTTGTACAATATTTTTCAACTCCTACTATTAGCTCACACTCCTCCTATATATGTGTATATATATATATATATATATATATATATATATCGTTCAAATTTTCAATCGTTAATAAAATACTTTCTATTCATCCAATCTAGTTCAAATAATTTTTTTAAAACTTGCAGTGGATGACACTTGATGTTAATAAAGTTTATTCATTAATTATACGTTAATTATAAGGTGATATGGTACTCTAAAAATCATTAAACTGTCGGAAAATTTTTATTGGCTTATTTGATACTTCAAATCCTTTTCAACATGCCTGCAAAATTACAAAGCTGTACCTGCATTTTTTATCAAATAATGGAACAATATTTGATGCCACATTTCGGTTTATCTGCTAAAAAAGAGCCTGATAAAAAATGAATTAATTATTTTTCTACCGCGCGTAAATGAGACTGACATTGTGTATATGCAGTCACAAATAATTTCAAGAAATAATTGTGCAATTCATGCAAAAATTCTAGTTTGTGAATTGTTTATTAAAGAGCAAATGGATTTGGTCAAGATTTAAAAGTTGTGCGTGCTTTTTATATTATTATGAATGAAATTAAAATTTCAAAACGGATTCGCCCAAAGCAGAAATACTAAATTTCATTTTGACAATTCAGATAAGTAAAGATCTAATTCGCAAGAACAGAAAAACTCTCCCATTTTTATATATTTGTTTTGGTGATATATATATCCCATGTGTGTGAAATTCAACCCGTTTATTATTAAAATATTTTAAGATATTTATTTAAACAAATGCACATATGCAGTTCTTAGATTTTGATATATTTTACCTATTAATTGTTATTTGATTTTGCTTTCATTCGTGTACAACAGGCATGTCAAACACGCGACCCGCCAATACATAGGTTGCGGCCCGCGAAGATATTTTACAAAATTAATTACATTTTACAAAATCAGGGTATTTTTTATTTTGAAATTTACATTTCCATTAAACTTTTAAAGATTTACAGCATATTACCTATTATCTATTCTTGTTTTTTTTAAAATCCTATTTAATTATATAAATAGCCTTTAAATGCAAGTATTTTTAATATTTTATTAAATTTTTTCTCATTTTATTTCATAACAATAAATCATTTTTTTATTAAAATCTAAATGCACATTTATGAATATTATTTGTTATAGAGATCGCATTACGATTCATCGTGTGTGCGGCTTTTATTTCTCTTTGAAGAGTCTAATCAGCGAGAGACGAATAGCGTGACGTCAGAAGCAATTATTTTTTTTTTTTTTTAAAAACCCTAAGATTGCCAAGACAAAATGTAGTGCTTACTCAATAGTTTGTTAATGAAAGTGGATTTTGGTTTTCAGTCATATTAAACTAAAAAGCTATTTAATAAAAACATAATCAAACTTCAAGAAACAGAGTAAGAAAATGTGAACTGACAATGAGTATTGTAATTTTCAAGAAAAATGGGAACTGCAATACTTTTATACCCAAAGCAAGAATAAAATATTGTGCCTGACATGTAAACACTATAATTCGGTTGCTAAGGAATATAATTTTAAAAGGCATATGACACAAATCTAGAAGCAAACTGTCACAAATATGTTGCGAAACTTTGTGAAGACGAGTTGTCGGAATTCAACTCTTAAAAAAAGGAAAAAATGTATTTACTATATTTGTTGAGAGAGGAAGTGAGAGTGAATATTAACTTCGCACTGTTCAGCTACTCGAGGGTGTTTGGCGACGGACCATGGTTAAGTGATGAGGTCGGCACATGTATGGGGATGTATGGGCTGGCACCTCTTCTCCTAACTTCCACACCACGCCAATGGGAGGATGTTTTAACCTCAACATATTTAACGTGCATCAGCTTCATTGGTACAAGGCTCAAACTCATATGACTCGAGTTCATTACCTTGTGTGAGGAATTAATTGAAATCTATTGTGATTCTTTGATGAAGCAAAAATGTTTGTAAGTTGAAACTCTAGATTTGTTTGCATATTCATCTGTAGATCGGTTTCTTAAAATTTTATCATTTGTTACAAGTAAAATGAATGGCTATGTTTGGAAGCATTTATTTATGAGAAAAATATTTTCTTTAAACAAAAATTCTGAAAGGCTAAGATTAAATGATAAACATTTATCATCATTTTTTAAAAATTACATCAGCCCAATATGTTCAACCAAGTTTTGACGACTTGCTTTGAGAGAAAACAAACGATGTTAAATATCTTATAAAAGAAATATTAAATTGTATTTCGTATTACAACTTTTATTTTCGTTTTTTTAATAAAACAATATAAAACATGTATAGTTTAAAAATAAAAGGAAATATTAAACGATTATGTATGTATAATATGTAATACATTGATTTTTATAAATAAGAATATAATCATTCTAAAAACCCTGTTAAATTAATTTTTTGAACATTGAAAATATGCGGCCCTCAACTTAATATAAAATAGTTCATGTGGCCCGTGATATCAAATGAGTTTGACATGCCTGGTGTACAATATTTAACATGTGAAGGCTTTTAAAATCATGAAAATAAAAAATAAAGGCATAAACATCTTTTGTAGATGTTGTGCATTAGCTCTGAAGCGTGTGTATTTATTTATTTTTTTTATAATTTTGAAGATAAAGTTTTATGAAATATTGATCTTTTATTCGTTTTCTTCTATATATTCATTATGGCAGTATACTGTTTAATTCTTCATTTGTGCAATTTTTTATAGTGCAGTTTTAAATAATCTAATTAACATTTCATAAAAGTTTCAGACTATTCGATGAATATTATATCATGCTATTCATGGAATGAAAACTTCAAACTCATATTTCTCCATGCTGAATTTTTGTACATATACTATTATTCAAAACCCTAAGGCTTTTTTGATAATTGAAGCATGGGTTTGAAATTTTTTATACATGTTCCGAAATGTATGTTTTGTAAAACTGTGCATGGAATTAGCTCTAACATGTTTAGTACTTTTTCTAAAAAATTTCAAAATCAAAATTAATGTTTTTTTGAGAATTTTTGGAATTTTTAACTATAAAAATATTCATAAAAAAATTAAAGAGCAGCAGCAGCAAAAAAAACCATGCACAGTTTAGTGTAGTATATTATAAAATAATTGGGGGAAAAAAATTTGGAAAAAAAAAGAGACATTTAAAAAAGCCTTAAGAATTAAAAAAAATGTTTTAAAAAGTTCAAAAAGTTTAAATTTTACAAACATTTTGCAACAAATTAAAAAAATTTTGTATGGAATTATTATTAAAAATTAACTTTTATAAAATACAAGTAAAACCAAATATCAAATATTAAAAATAGAAAAAAATGCGAAGATGGCACCATATCGCCTTAATTAAATTAATTACTGGTATTCGACGCCAACTTAAATTAGTATCCATTGTTGTAGCAATGTAACTGTTAAGACAATGACCGATTTTTCGGCCAAACTAATTAAACCGGGTGTGCATTGTCACAACAATGCAGACAAACCATACTCTTTCTTCAATTCCTACTCTCACTCCTTTACAGGGCTTCGAACCGTAATTTTTTTTGTTCCGGTTTTCGTTCCGGTTCAACTAAAAAATTAATATCGGTTCAGTTCCGGTTTTCGCTCCGCCAAAAATAACTGTTTTCGTTTCAGTTCCAAATGAATAATTTCATTTTATGTATATTCTTATTTGTACTAAAAATATAATTCTATCATAAACAAAAAATGTAATTCTATCAAAATTTAGAAGATTTTATTCTTTTTTTAATTGGTACACTATGTGAATTGATACAAACAGCAGGTACGATAAGAGCGGTGAGCAGAGGACGGCGAGCATTGGCATTGTTATCCATTATCAAAATCGCATTTGACAACTAGGTTCATGATTACCCACATTCGTCGTTTGACTCTCACATCGTGCACTTGGCCTTGCAAAAATTATGTAAAAAATATATTATTTATTTAACATATGAAAATTGCCTCTAATTATTAATATATCTTCTAACGTGGTTTCACTGAGATTACTTCTGTTGTCTCGGAGAATAAATTTCAAACCTGAAAACGCTCTTTCAACACTAACTTGTGTAGCTGGAGCTGCCAAAACCACCATTGCAATCTTATACAAGTGCGGATATGTAATTTTATTCTCTTCCCAGAAATCTAAAATATTATGCTTTATATCAAGCCTTCGTACATTGTCAAAATTATTTAAAATGAATTCAATGTCAATCTCGGTAGAAATAGAGGTTCTATGTGTTTTTATTACTGCCAATTCTTTACTTTTTTAAAAAGTCTCTAAATCGTCTTCATTTTCATCGCTTTCAGTAGAAGATTTTGTTTCCTCGTTTACTATTGAAATGGACTTTTCAAAAAATTGTAATTTGTTCCAAATATTCTTTAAATGTTGCACAGCCTGTACCTTTTGTGACGTGGAAAGCAAAATTTGATAACGTGGGTCCAAATAAACTGCTCCTACTAAACTATCAATTTCTATTAACAATGCTTCCCTGTTAGATAACTGATTATATAAAATATCTGCAAAGAAATTTTTTAAATTTCGTAACTTTATTTTGCAATGTTTGCAGTTTAATTTTGCGTATTTTTGCTGCAGGCGAATGCAGCGTATACGGAAATATAGAATTATAAGTGCTATAATCCACAAAAATCATCACAAATATTTTTTTCTATTTTTTAAAATTTTGATCATCCACTCCTTTGCGGGGTGGTAACATGATTCGGAATTCCGCTATGCTCCCGCCCTTCTTCTCCATGTCGACCAACAAGATGCCAGCCCGATTCATTTGGGGGCGGAGTGATGGATGATGACATCAATGATTGACGTAAAAATCGCCTAATGAAATACTACTATTACGAAACATTTGAATCGCCGCCATTACCAAACACCCATTTGATGCGCAGAAGATTTGATAGATGCTTCATGCTACGTCACTTAGGGCCTCTCCTGTCTATTTACTCCTCCCTGATCTAAACAGTCTATACAAACATCCGTGGATGATCGCATGCTGAGATGTGAAAAATAAAATATAACTCGATATTTTTCTTAAAAAATCATCTATACTTCTAGTTTAATCAACTGAGAATTAAATATGTCTTCTACAAGTAGTTTCATGCGAAACTGAAACAGAAAAATACTAGTGAATATCAAAATAGGAAATCGAGAAGCAGTATACATGTAATGATAATTATAAAGTTGACGTTAAATTAGAAAATATTGATAAGTTGGTAATAGTAACAAAATGACTGAAAGATATATCGAACCGAAATAAACCGATATTTTTTTCGGTTCAGTTCCGGTTTTCGTTCCGACCAAAATAACGGTTTTTTCCGGTTTTCGGTTCAGTTCCGGTTCGAAGCCCTGCTCCTTTAAGCTACACCCAAATCTTCATGATTGGAGGTTAAGTTTCCTCAAAGAAACAGGCACGCCATTAACCCCATTCTACGTATATACTCTCACTCCCAATATATATAATATATATATATATATATATATATGTAATAGACGTGACCGTTGAAAGGTATTCGTTATACGATGGCCGTTGACATGATTTCTTTGTATGATGACGATGTTGTTGGAATGGATTCTTTATATGAGATTGATAAGGCCGTAAGGTGATTGAAGAAACTTGTTTATTCTTGAACACATAAAAGCAAGACAAGGACAACACAAAGAAAACGTAATCACAAGAAGACACACACAATACACAAACACTAGATGCGGCAGACTACATGATGACAAAAGCGAAGCGAAAAGCGCGCGTAACCGTGTGTTCAGAGCTTTTTATAGTGGCGGTGAAGGTCGTACGACTCTTTTATAACAGGAGTCGTGATTGGCTGCAAATGAGCGGGAGCAATTAGATTAAGATTAAGATTACGCGGTCGTACAATTAGATTAAGATTATAACAGTCAGAGGCGAAAGAACTAGAAAATAATTTGACGGGGTACAGTTAAGGAGAATTAGAAGAAGTCATTACATTTTTTCCCCCTCCGTAAGACGCGTGTATGCGCCAGGGCCCTTGACACACACAAGTACCTTACAGAGATATTACATTTTAAATTAAATATTATTATTAAAAATTTTCCTTCACACCAACCAGCAGACATAAAAACTCCAACACAGAAATAAAATATGATAACAAATATACATTAATATAACTGTAAAATATGGGTACCCATAAATAACGTTCAAATTGTATTAAAATTCAAAGTGTATTAAATTCAGAAATGTAATAAAATTCAAAATGTAGATAAAGTTCAAAATGCATGGAAGTTCAAATTGTATCAAAGTTCAAAATGTTCACTTTTTCTTGAGTGGTTGAAGTAATACTGGTTACCACTATAAACGTTGCATCATATAAGTACACTATATCAAAAATAAACACTTGAAATGGAATGTAAACAAAAATAAGATTCAAAAACATAATTGTAGTATAAAATACCATCAAGGACAAACATCAAAGGAACATCTAAGTTTGTTTCAAAATAAAATAATAGACTTTGTCTAAAAGTAAACTTAATAATCTCAGTATTTTAGACTATTAAGGAAGGGGAATTTAATTCAAACTCTTCCCTGTTTCCATCCAAGAGTACACACTTCTCCAAAACTGAAACAGAATACTGAAATGTAAACAGGAAAAAATTTGAACTGGATTGGAAGGTGGACCCATGTTTCGCACATTTATAAGATCTGTATTCATTTCTCATTGTGATATTTCACAACAACATTTTTTTAAAAAAAAGAAAAATTATCCTAAGAGTGGAAAGAAGGGGTCCACCTAAGAGGGGTAAAAGGACAATAATCTGGTTTTGTGTAGCTGTGTGTGAATTTTTTTTTTTTTATTAAAATGATTATCATTCATGACTTAATTTTAATTCTTCAGGAGGATAATAAGTTCTCAATTTTGACACGTGAACAATTTCAGTAGGTTTTTCGGTTAAAGCATTGGGTTTGGTTATTTCATAATTTACATCTGACAATTTTTGTACTATTTCATAGGGGCCGGAAAAAACTGGGATAATTTTCTACGATTTGGATAATTAAATTCTTCATACATTACATATATATAGCAGTAAATAATTCAAAAGAAGACTAATAAATCCCAAGCATCCTAAGATCAGACCGGAAGAACCAAGAACATGGAACCATGACAAACCAAAAAGAAATGTATCTAGAGGGAAAACTATTATGATTTCTCGAGCTGTCACTGGTTTAGGACAGTGAAACAGGATTAAACATTGTTTGTGAGATCTCAACCTTCTCCTGCAGCAGAAATTGTTTCTACATAATAGCTTCCAGTATAAACTAAGGCCAAAGCCTAAAACCCACGTGGTGAATATAACAGCAATAGAATAGAAATTGCAATATTAAATTACCATAGGAATCCGAAGAAATAGACAAATATAAATATGTATAAACAAAAATATTTGCAAGAGAGGTTAATAATGAATATAACCATAATTAACAATAATGTAAATGAGCAAAGACACTCTAATCTTACCCGATGTATACAGATTCCACATATGTACTGACTCACTGCATCAAAAACACAGCAATACTAAGAATAAAGGCGCCATCTATGTATATATATATATATATATATATATATAAGTACTGACTTTTATTGCCTGTGTCACTTGCATCAGGGACGAGGCACAAACTTTAAGAGTGCATCTACCTTACGGTTCGCTGAAGGGGTGCTTGTCTTCTGCAGTTAATGTTTTAGAGCACAAGAAAAGTGTATACACATCTTTATGAATCATCCTGTAACGGGGCGTTTCTCCAAGCGTGAAGCACGCCGCTTTGGGAGGCGTGATAACTAAACGAGGGGGGCGCGAGCCTACTGAAAAGTCGGAAACAAATAATTATTTAACGGAATTAATTAGTAAACGTAAAATAATAAACTTGGTATTTTTATAAAGCTAATAAGACGGTGTATAAAATGAAATGATAAAAAATATTTGGCAATTTTTGGCAAAAGTCACAATTTCGGGGTAGTCGGATACCTTAAGTCAAAAGTACCGTAAAATCCAGCGTATAACGCACACTTTTAACACAAAAAATGTGATCGAAATTCAGGAGGGAGCGTTATACGCCGGATAAAAAAATGATAGCTTCAAAAACAAAACAAAAAAAGAGATGAGCATAAAAAAATTAGACTTCTACAAAGATCGGAATACTGTTTATTTGAAAGAAATGACATATCTAATGACATATCTATTATAAAAGAATACTATTTTTTCAAAATCTTGGGATAATATTTCGAATAAATGATTTAAAAACATCCGAGCATTGTACACGCTCATTTCTTATTCTTTTGTAAAAAAAAAAAGGGAATGCGCGTTATACGGCGCATATACCTAAAAATAAAAAAAAATTTTACTTGAAAGTATGGGTGCTCGCTATACGCCGGATTCTACGGTACACAATGTTGATGTTAAAAAAATGAAAAATTTTAGGATGTATTTTATTTAATTCCTACTATAGCTCACTCTCTCTCTATATATATTTATTTCTATAAATATTTATCTAGTTCAAATTTTCAATCGTTAATAAAATACTTTCTATTCATCCAATCAAGTTCAAATAATTTTTTTAAACTTGCAGTGGAATGACACTTGATGTTAATGCAGCTTTTTCAAATATTAACTCATGAATTACCGGTTAATTTAATTTAATTTAATTTAATGATTAATGCTTTTCGACGCCAACTTAGATCCGTTTCCATTGTTGTAACAATGTAACTGTTAAAACAATGACAAAAGTTGGGTCGAAAACCGGTTTTTCAGCCAAACTAGCCAGAACGAGTGTGCATTGTTACAACTATGCAGACAAATCATGCTCTTTTTTTCAATTCTATTCATCCATTCAAAAGTAGGAATTAAATTTATAGTTTTTTTTTTACTTTTTCACTTTGCTTATAAATTTCGATTTTTATCATAATTTAAATTAAAATAAAGTATCACAAGTGTTGTAAATTTTAAAAATGCGATTTTTTTGAATGAATTTTTCTCAAAACCATCGAAAGCTTTAAGAAAATGTTATATTTCGAGTGATGTTTCTTTCTTTCTTCTTCTTTTTTTTTTCTTTCTTCTTTTTTTGTTTTTGTTTTTTTTTTATTCTCTGTGGTCTCAGCGCATCAAATCTTACGCGTCTGGTACTTTCTAATATTGTGTTACCCCGCACGCACGCACACGAAGTTGTAATGCCTGTCGGTTTCTGCTTGACTCTGAAACCCATTGTCTACCTGTAAACCCGGCTAGGTGTGTGGGAGAAGCTGAATGATCAAACAGACATGATTTCAATCTAATTAATTTATTGTTACCAAAATATCAATCAGACACAATAACAATCTAATTAAGATAAATGATCAAATAGTAGAGCGTGGAGGTGAGATTCTATAACACGGAGATACTACTACGAATCCTCAACTGAATCTAAGACAGCTTAAATACGCTCAATATAAACTACGTCACACACTAATAAGCTAACTTCTGATTAAACACGCTCACGATACCTGTACTTTTTATGCAGCGGATCCTATACTTGAATCTTGCAGGTGATCTTTATCGGGATTGATCAATGTCGTTGGATCCACTGAAGTAATTCGTTTTTCTGGACAAATCCAAGACCTCTTAATAATTTCACTATCTTTCAAACAAACAAAGTATATAACAAACTAACTCGCACACTCTTTGCTAACTCCTACTTGTCAACCTACTGTGGAGTAGTCACAAAGGAGAAATCGCCCCTTTACATGACGCATACTACAGCTGGAGTGCACGTGGCTTTGGCGTTATTGTCCTTGGTCAGACATCTAGACTGTCGGCGCCGGTGTAACTGGTAACACTATGGGCTGGGCATCACTGTATTATTTTTCGTCCATTGGCAGTGGTTGTCCGTCTTAAAAGGCTGGAGCCTTGGCAGACGGCAGCGGGTAACATCAAAAGAGGAAAAGGCGGTGAGGTGGTTCGAGAACCAGATGTCAGACCAGCCCTTGTGGCCGGAAACTTTCGAGAGGGACCCAAGCAATTGTTATCCCTGTACCAATGGTGAGCTAGTGAGACCGAGGTGCAGGGTACAAAACCTTGAGGCCTGCCAATGGGGGTTGATGAGGGGTGTAGAGTTGACCCGCCCCTGGAGTTTAAAAAGGTCGACCCGGCGAAAGAAGGGATCAACCTAAGGATGTACGAGGCATTATTAAAAAACTGCAGAACAGAAAAGCTTCTGGCCCCGATCAAATACCTAACATTGCTCTAAAATATTTAACTTTAAATGCAGTAACACATTTAACTAAAATTTACAATCAGTGCCTCATTAAAAATCACTTTCCAACACAAGCAAACGTAATTATGCTACCAAAATTAGGGCAAAATCACAAGTTCACACAAGGCTTTCGACCAATTAGTTTAATCAGCACCACTGCTAAGATATATGAGAAAATTATCTTAACTAGAATTAAATCCCACTGCAAAGCCATAGATTGTATTCCCCCGGAACAACACGGTTTCCGGGAGGGCCATTCCACGCTTCACCAATTAATACGAGTAACAAACATAATAAATGAAGGTTTTGCTAATAAATTTTACACGGTCGGTGTCTTTCTTGATGTCAAGAGGGCATTTGACAAGATGTGGCATGATGGCCTCACTTTTAAATTAATTAAACTTCAGTTCCCTGACTATTTAATTAAAATCATTCATGACTTTTTACACAATAGAACCTTTAGAGTTCGTGCAAACAATTCATACTCCTCACACGGGAATTGCCTTGCAGGCGTCCCTCAGGGTTCTGTTCTTTCTCCATACTTATACAACATCTACACGCTCGACTTTCCACAGCACTCCACTGTCAGTACCTGCCTGTTTGCGGATGACTCCGCTGTGTTATCACAGGGTGTCCATCTCAAATACACACTTAAAGCTGTTAAAAACTTCTTAGATAAACTAGAAATTTGGTTAACAGATTGGAGAATTGCAATTAATGTAGATAAGACACATGCAATTATTTTTAGGAAATGGGGGTCATTGACCCACCTTTCCAACTCACACTATCTGACGACAACATACAGTGGGTCTCGGTGGTCAAGTACCTGGGCTTACACTTGGATAGCCGCTTAACTTACAAAAAAACATATCGACTATCTAGCAGAGAAGTTCTGGAATAGAATTTATTTGGCATCCTCTCTTATAGGGAGGGGGTCACATCTATCTCTAGAAAATAAAGTAATTTTATACAAGCGAATTTTGCGCCCAGTTATAACATATGCTTCCCCCATTTGGGGACTGCAGCCACCATTCACATGAAGAAAATACAAGTAGTTCAAAATAAACTGCTCCGCATCATAACGAGCGCACCTTGGTACGTTCGAAATGATGTGATACACAACGACCTACAAATGGAGCCGATATCTAACTACATCACTAAACTATCTAGAAATACTTTTCTCTCAATCGAAACCCACGACAACCCCATCATCAAAGCTCAAACACTTTTCACGTACCCTCACCCTAAAATTAACTATGCATACTCTAGCACGAAGTGGAGAAATCCGCTCCGCCCACCCTAACACAACAAATAACTCATTCATACACTTGTAACTTTTCACACTAGCTTCCCGCTGCATCCTAACAGGTGGAGAGAGAGTAACAGTCAGTCGGCCGCTCCTTTCTTTGATTGCTAACGCAATCCTTCGATTTTCCTTCCTTGCGCTTCCTCCAGTTTTCTCCCGGTTCGTCCGCTTCGCGGGTCACTGCTTCTTAGATGCGCACGTGTTTTGCGTGAGCTCCCGATGACCTGCGGGAATAGTAGATGACCACCCCCGGAACCAACTCTCTGATCGATGAGAAGCACCTGACTCCAAGCGGACTAGATATACTGATCTCCTACAACGTATTGAGCTTCATGCTCAAACCAAGAAAGATCTTTCTCAAATAAATGAGCCGTCTTCTGCTCATTCCCAGGACCCATTACTGCAACCCGGCCGGAATTACCCCACCGGAACCCAAGATGGACTGGAGCACCGAGAAAGAACAACCGGAACCTCCCTGGAACAACAGCCCGACTGAAATCCTACTAACAGATCCAAGACTGACGAAGGAATACACAGACCCTGCGAGTACCACAATGACTCAGCGCAACTACTCGAAAGCTTGTTTCACCGCACAAAATTCATCAGTACAGTACTACAACAGATACAGCAAGGCACCACAAACTGGGATACGAACTTCATAACCCAGAGACAGAAGGACATTCAAGACCTGAAAGCAAAGATCGAACTCATACAGGGTAAGTTAGCTTCGTTTTATCCTTGCCCTAAAACTGATTGCAGTGCCCACTTAACAGATCCCACCTCCATCTGGCAACTTAAATACGAGATACAGAATCACCCCCCCTTCCAAATAATAATGAAAAGTAGTAAAAAGAAAACTGATAAGGAAGGTTTCACCTCCCCAACCAAAACTAAAAAAGTTAAACTGACCGACCACCCAACGTTAGTACCGACAACCCAATTCCGATAGCCAATAAATTCGACGCTCTCGCAACAATGGATACTGACCCTCGATAACTACTGAAGAACAAATACCCACCCCCAAAATCCCTCCAATCATGCTCAAATACGAAGCAAATTACTCCAACTTAACAGCCGACCTACTCTCAAAATACCCCGAATTAACTTTTAAACTTGCCGGAGATTTCTTAAAAATCTTTACTTCAAACCCAGAACATTACAGTCAAATTACAACCTACCTAACAGAAAAAGGACAGCAATACTATGATTTCCCCCCCCCAAGCCTCCCGCCCCAGAAAAATCGTAATAAAAGGACTCCCGATATCTACTGATATCGACGAAATAAAAGACGATCTCACAGACCAAGGTTACACTGTCATAAAGGTGGCCCAACTTACTAAATCAAAAACCAAACATAAACTTCCCATGTTCATGGTGGAGCTTACCGCAAAACCCGACTCCCCCGACATTTTTAAACTAAAGACGTGCTGCCACCTAATGGTAAAAATCGACACTTTTAACAGACGGCCGGGGATTACTCAGTGTTACAATTGTAACCTGTTTAATCACTCGTCCAAATATTGCCACATGCGCACTAGATGCTTAAAATGCGGACAACAACACAGAACCAAAGACTGTGAAATAAAAGAAAAATTAGAAAAGCCAACATGCATCAACTGCAAAGAAGTGGGCCACCTGGCCAGCTCATTTAACTGCCCCAAATACCCCCAAATCAAAAAGAAAACCGAAAAAGCCCAAAACCCAAATGAAAATAAAAATACATTCCCAGCAAACAAGGACGCGGTAAAGGATTTTTCCTATGCCACCGCCCTCCAAGGAAAAAATTCAACACACAACCAAACCCGCAACCCAATACACAGCCAACTCAAAATCAAAATTACACCCACCTCACTGATACCGAAAACTCAAATGAAAGGCCCTTTGGAATAATGGATGCAGTCTTTGAAATAAAGAAACTCTTCGCTGATTACCCATTCCTTCTGGAATTGGGGAAGCAGTTGAGAGCGGTAAAGGGAAAAGATAGAATAAATGTGTTCTATGAACATGTTATGAGAAATTACGAGTAGTTCATTCTACTCCTTTTCCAAAAAGCAAAGATAAACCCTTAAACCACGCCCTCGGGCTCACTCGAGCTTCCAATGGGAGCCGAGTTGCCCGACAAATAGGATAGCTTGCTCTCCTACCTCTGAAGATTTTTACCTTAAGGGCCACGCAGAGCCACCTGATTTTTTCCCCAGACTTACAGAGCACCCACTGACATCCAGGTACCCCCCCCCCCATTTAAAAGTCTCATTATTTATAAAAATACCATTTCAAAAAAGGGCAAATTATAAAACGAAAGCTAACACCAAATTGAAAAGAAAGGGAGATTACGATCTCGGCAGAGATCAAGCGCTCCAATTTTGTAGTATCAACACCTGCCGCTCACCCACTCCCTACACCGTCATTTGGAGGAGCTGGAAGACTGGTACGACAAATGGAAAATCGCACTGAATGCAATAAAGACCGAAGCAGTCTTCTTCTCCGCAAACAGAAAATTCAAGAAGCCACCGATCATACACATACAGAACCACCCGGTCGCCTGGTCCGGGTCAACTAAGTACCTAGGCGTCAAACTGTACGCCCACTTAAATTTTAACTTGCATATAAATTACATTAAAAATAACTTCCGGGCGATAGCGAGTAAATTCACCCCTTATTTTTCCCGGAAGTCGCCTTTGACATTAAGAAATAGAGTGCTTATCTATACCTCTATAATCAGACCAGTCGCCACATACGCTTGCCCGATCTGGAGTCATGCCGCTCCCTCAAGTATCAAGATCTTAGAGCAGTCACAGAATGTAATCATAAGAAAAATAACTAATGCCCGGTGGTTTATGAGGAACAGAAGTCTTAGACACGCTGTACGCTTCAAAACTCTCCGGGAAACCTTCCAAAAAATAGCAAAAAGATTCTATAATAATATAGATAATGCAGAAAACACTTCCATAAGACAGATTGAAAAATATACTCCTGATCCCAACTTCAATAGACCCCGAAATATCTTATTAAATACGTAAAACTAAATTAACTTAAACTGAATATCTCCTAAATTCTACCCCCCCCCCCAGAGACGGCTGACACCTGATTGGACAACCAACTCATTCGCGAAAATATAAATGACCGGCCGCCTCGGCGGCCATTCTCACCCGGGAAGGCAAAAGAGAAGAACCGAAAGGTTCCCTCCGCTGCCGACCCGATAAATCAATCAATGTCACTGCGGCGAAACAATCGCTTCGGCGCGGCGTTCGCACTGTGAACAAAAACCTATAAAAAATAGCACAAACAACAGACCACACGCAAACAAAGTCGCTTCCTTTAAAAAATTATTAAAGAACAAAATTAAACAAATCCCTCCATACTTTAACAAAAATGGGCAAATTAAGCAACAAGGTCAACTCAAACTAATATCCAGATAAGAGATTATGATCTCGACAGAGATCAAGCGCTCTGAATTAATGTTCAATCCCTGCCGCTTGGGAGCCACTTCCTCCGCCCCCCACGCCGGGGGCCACTTGATTTGTTACGTTTTTCAGTCATGGTCGCTCTATTTCACTCAATTTGGGTAAAAGCGCTTCGCGCTGAGGCCCGGTACGTCTAATTTTAGTTTAGTTTAGAAGGGATCAACCTCCGAGACGGAATCCTGCGGTCTAAGAAGAAAGCGCGAGGCGAGTGCCGGTGGTAGAGAAATTCATTTATTTACTATTCATTCTCCGTATCCTGAAGACCTGATGCCCGGAGAAGAAACGAGGAGTGGATACCGATGCAACCGAATGGAAAAATAGGACTAACATCTGAAACTGACTTTTTCTCTTCCCAGTGATCTTCTGAATGTTGTAAATTAAATAAACAGTTATTTAGATAACAATAAAAAGTATTTTTAATGATTACTACCGAGTCCATGACGCCACACCACAAACTCACGAAAACAGAATTTATATAATGTACTTCATTTACATAATCACGCTTTCTTGGTCGGCGAAAGTTGGTTGAGTTAAAATATTTTTCCCTAGAAGAATCCCCAAGGTATTAGTACAGTCGCGGATAGATCCGTCACAAAGTCTTTCTTTTTTTCACTAATGTACAAATTTAAAAAAACAATAACTCTTAATTGCCGCAAGTGAAATTGATAAAATTCAACTTATACATTTTTGACGGAGCTATATGCGGTTCTACTAATATCTTCTCTTCTCTTTAAAATAAAATATTTATTTCAACCAACCTTCATCGAGAAACCAAACGTGATTTATGTAAATGAGGAATATTATATAAATTCGGTTTTCGCGAGTTAGAAAAAGAGGGGGAAGTAAGAGGTTAAGTTAAGTGAAGGAAAGGAAGGGAGCAAGTCATCTGTTGACATGTAGTTGTTGAGAAGCTGAAGTTGATACATTAGATGTGTGCAAGTAGGAGTGAACTTGAAGTTCGAGAATTAGTAAAAGGATTGCAGAGCGGGGAGCCTACGACATTGAACAAGCCGAAGATAGTGCCTGCAAAGTACAGTGTAGGATCCCCTACATTAAAGGTACAGGTACTGTGTTCTTAATTAAATAGAAGCTAGTTATTAGTGTGCGACGTAGTTGTAATTGAGCGCATTTAAGCTATCTTAGATTCAGTTGAGGGTATGTAATAGTATCCCCGCATTGGAGTATCTCACCTTCGCACTCTACCATAGTTCATATACCTTAATTAGAAGTGCATTGTGTCTGATCAATATTTCTTAATAAGAATTAATAAAATACTTAGATTGGAAATTATGTCTGTGAATTATTCTATTCCTCCTACACCTCTAGCCGGGTTTACAGGTAGACAAGAGGGTTCGGATGTAAGGAGTAACCAGAGGTTACCACACATTTTAAGGAATGGCCGCGGTCAGTGGCGTAACAGAGAACATTTGGGCCTCCCTGCAAAGTCAGGTTTGAGGCCCCCTAGAAACCTGGAACCCCTGCGCTGTTGTGGTGTACGTTACGCCACTGGCCGCAGTAAAATAATGGTCATGGTCTTAAAATTGTGGCTTGCATTGTAGTCGTGCTTTCGAATCCAGTCTCCAATGAAGAGCCGCCTTGTTGAGAGGTTGATGCACACGGAGGTTAAAACTGTCGAGGCTCAAAGTCCTCGCGTGGGGTAAAAGTTGGAAGACAGAGTACTAAAGCTCAGGTACCATCCTCGTCATTTGACTTAGGATTGTGATTCGTCGCCAATAGCCATAGGGGTTGCGATGTTGCCATAGGGGTGCGATGTTGATAACTACACATTCGCTCGGATTTTCATATGAAAAAGAACTCAGAAAAAGCACAAGCAATAATATTATGTTCTCCGGCTGGGTGGCGTAGTTGATTAGGCAGTGGATTTTCGGGATGCAGAAAATCGACAGCGTCCTTGTTGTATGATTATGCTGCATGTTAAAGATCCATAGAGTGCATGTTTTGGCTCGGGTTCTCTCGTCAATATTAAATTCTTTGTTTCATTTCACACCGTCAGAGTTCGGGTACCTTCCCCTTGGAAGTTAACAGGAAGCCAAAATTACATTGCGGCAATTGGTATCTACTTATATGGTACCACACTGAAAAGTGTTACCATATCCCGTGGAAACTATTAGATCTGCAGTGGCAAAATACAAATTCGCTCAGCTCCTTTGAAATTAAAAAAAAAAATTCTGAATTTTCCTTTCAATAGGGCAACCTTTTATCTCCGCGTTTCTACTAATTACTTCTTTTATCTTTAATTCAAATTATTTATTTCAACCAACCTTCATCGAGAAACCAAACGTGATTTATATAAATGAGGAATATTATATAAATTCGGTTTTCGCTAGTTGAAGAAGAGTGAAGTAAGAGGTCAAGTTAAGTTAATTGAAGAAAGGGAGCTGTCGACACGTAGTTGTTGACAAGTTAAGCGAACTTGATACGTTTGATGTGAGCAAGGAGAAGTGGTTAGTGAAGATTGAAAAGTAGTGTAATTAAATATTACGGAACGTGGAGCCGTTGTCATTCATTCAGCTAAAGATATTGCCCGAAGTTGTCCGTGAAGAAACCGAAGCATTAAGGAATCAGGTATCGTAAAATTGATTAAGTAAAAGCTGATTATTAGTGTGCGGCGTAGTTGTAAATGAGCGTATTTAAGCTATCTTCGATTCAGTTAAGTTCTGTAATATTATCCCCGCATTTGTATATCTCACCTCTGCACTCTACCATTGCTTATGAACCTTAATTAGAATTGTGTTGTGTTTATTCATAATCTATAATAAGAATTAATAAATCAAATTGGATTGACATAATGTCTGTAGATTATTTAGTTCTTCCTACACATCTAGCCGGGTTTTCAGATAGACAGGAGGGTTCAAATGTAAGGGGTAACTACAGGTCACCACAAAGTTACACAAACCCGCGAGAAATAGACCACAGTAAATAAAATGGAAATAACTTAATGTTCATAGTGTGGCCTGTCCGTGGTCTGGGGGTTGGGGATCACTGGTATAAAGGGGGGGGGGAGAAGCAACTTGTTTCTATCTAAGTTTATCATTTTTTTTTTTTCTGTCTTGCATGTGACATATATTTCATATCTTATACCGTAATGCTGAGTGAGTCATTTCTTACGTCACACTGTAAAGCTACACGAAGGCTATTGGTGAAGGACCTCGTAACTTTGAACCTAGATAACGTGTCGAGAGGAGTATAGGCCGACTCTTGAGATGGGATTTCCCCTCTCCTAAGTACCACACCAACGTGAGGACATTGAGCCTCGACGGAATTAACTTGCATCGCCCCCTCTATATGGCGGGTCTTCATTAGCACCAGGATTCGAACCCGAGACACTTCGGCTACGAGTTCGTGACCATAAGTACTAGGATGCTACGGTCCGTGTAATGGTGTAGAACAGGATATAGATCCAGATATTCAGTTGACAGTGCTGAAACTCCTGATTTCGCTATCTTAGAGGAGGGGAAAAAAGGCAACATGCTTTGCTGTACTACTCAGTTTTATGCGAGTTGATAAATTTTTTTATTGTATAAAATGTAATCTATGTTTTGTCTGATGCCATAATACTAAACGAATTATCCTTTTTTTATGTTAAAGTGAAAAAGAAATGCTTTTTACGGAATGTTTTCAGATTTTAAAGCCGTACTATTATAAACAGATGTATCGGTTAACCAGTTGTGTGAAATTGCATGAAAAGTGAGACGTTTTACAGTCTGAAGTTGTAATTCGAGTTTAACTTAGGCTTTAACCCTTTACCTACTGACAGTATAAGTACAACTCACTATAAAATTACATAGAATAATCATTTTTACGAATACTCTGACGATACTTAGCAGGAATATTCTTTTAAATCCTTTCATCTAAGTTATATGACAGCACGGGTTCTATATATGATGAGTATTTCAGCACGAAAGGCGAATAAGTTTTCTAGCAGAAATTGCGTTTTTGGTTGACATTTTAATCGGACTACAAAGATTGTCACTTTTGTTGCGAAAAAGTAGTTAATGTCAAATGGTGTTTTATTATTATTTTCTTTTTTTCAATTCCTACTATTAGCTCACTCTCTCTCTATATTTATCTTGTTCAAATTTTCAATCGTTAATAAAATGCATTTTAAAGCACTCCATTGAGCTGACATTTTATATACACGCTTATTTTGGATGACAATACACTAATTTAATTATAACTTATAAAAATTAATTGATTCAATCTTATTATTCAAAGAATTACAAATACACCCACGTTGGCATCATTTTTGGTGACTTAATTACCCTTTTGGCGACTTGTGTCAACACTTGAAAAGGTTTTTTTCTCATACATTTTAAAATACTCATTTCAGCTGAAATTTTCTATACACTATTGTTTAGTGTAACAATAAGATAATTTAATTATAATAAATTAAAATTATTGACTGATATTAATTATTTGAAGAATTACAGATACAGCCAAGTTGGCTTCATTTTTAGCGACTTGGGTCAAAACTTTAAAAGATTTCCCCCCCTCACGTTTCAAAGCTGAAGAGTTGAACTGAAATTTTATATACACGTTTTGGATGACAATGCGATACTTTAATGAAAATTAATAACAATTAATTGCCACTTATAATGTGATTCTGTCTTATGTATATACATGTTTATATTAATTGTAAGTATTTAATAAAAAGGAATTAAAATATTTATATATATAATTTTTTTTGTTGATCTAAGTAGGAATTGAATTAAAAAATTTGTTTTATATTACTTCTTTTTGTAGTTTATGAAGATATTAGAAAATGATTTGACTATTTATGTTAACAGTGTATATACTTAATTTTACAGTTGAATATCTATAATTAATTAATTATCTCTAATGGATTAAATTTCCCAAAGTTAAGTATTTTGTTAAGAATATCCAAAAATTTTCAGTGTAGTGATTCAATAAAAAATATTTCATGAAAAAAACTGCAGTAAATCATCATGGGGTGGATAAAGGGTAAAAAAAAAATTTGGGTGAAGAGGACCTTAAGTAAAAAGGATTAAGCATTTATATATATTCATTTGTGTAAATCTCGGTTTTGATATCAATTTAAGCAATTTAATCTGACAATTTATACAGAATTAGTAAAAAAAAATTATAGTTGCCCTGAAGTGGTTGACGCGTCGTAATTTATTTACCTTCTCACTTCCGCAGGAAATTTGGGGTCGCAACCTCATTATTGCAGCAACCGCTTCTGCAGAAAGTTGCCGAAAAAACACAAAAATAACACTGCGAATATAAAAATGTCTGAAACGAAACGGATGCGACTAGATCAAAATGGCTCGAGCGACGTTTTTGTATAAAAAAACGTCTTGTTTTCCTTTCCCCAGAGTAAATTGCTGGTTTTTCTTTTAATTATTATATTATTTTGTATTCGCGCGTGACATTTAAGAGATGTCGGTTGCAGGTCTAAAATAGGAAAGTTTCTCTCAAAAGAAAGATCAGTAGATAGTGACCGTAATATAAAATGAACGAATATTTTTTTTTTTTTTTGCCCTAGTTGTAAGTATTTATTGAGCTGAAACTATTATAATTTGAGATACGTATAGTTTTTTACGATATAGTGTAAGTAACGCTATGATTTTTTATAAGACGATTTTTTATACGACGATTTATTTTTTTATAAGACGACGACTCAGTTAACGTACCTCGCTTCCACGCCACAGGTCCGAGGTTAGAATCCTTGGCTGGGCAAAGTCAACTCAGCCTTTCATCCTTGCAGTGGGTCGGTAAATGAGTACTAAGCTTGCTTTGGACCTAGATACTGGTGTTTTCGCGTCAGACTGACCATCTAACCGGTTGGTTGAAATAAATATTTTCCTTAAAGAGATATGAAGGGATTAGTAGAACCGCGGATAGATCCATCACAATTTTATGATAGACTGGAAGAAAACCCGCCTTTATATATCATATGTAGTCCTTCTCCGAAATATTATCAGGCGTGTTCAAAGGAAAGTGACTCGAAGCTCCACATGCAAACAATTTTCAACGTATTTTAGTGAAACAAACGCGATTGTGAAGGTGTACGTACCACGCAAACGTGTGTTTAGACGAACTTGTGATAGCTGTATTCGTAAGGACGTGGTATCTATTTAAAAAATGGCTTTTAAAGATGCAACTGCTTCCAAAACGGACCAACAAGCTGTAATAAAGTTTTTAACAATGGAAAGGTGTAAACCGGAATGAATTACAGGGTTCAGCTACATTGTCACTTTGTTGAGCTACAGGGGTGAAGGTGACGACTTTGTGTAGCACCTAGTGGAAGACGATAAAACCTGGCATCACCACTTTTAGCCGGAAGTCCGTCAGCCTGCAATGGAAACATCCCGACTCACATAGGCCCTAAAAATTCAAAGCTCAGTAGTCAGCTGGAAAGGTGATGTTGACGGCCTAATGCAGAGGTTCCCAAACCTTTTTGTTTCATAAACCTTTTGCCATGTTTTTCGGTTTGGAGTAGATCTCTGCTTACCTAATATTGAATGTTTGCAAATTTATCAATTTAAATGTCTTTTTAACAGTTGGTTTTACTACTTGCTTTAAAAGATTTAAATGTCTCACTGTTGTGAAGTATAGTGTAAACAGACGTAATTAATACGTTTTAAAATGTAATTAATACGTAAAATAAGTGTTAAATAAAATAGCTAAGCAACAATTTTAATGGGAGGGAGGAATCTGGTGCATCAATAACAAATATTTTCAACATATGGCCCCAATCTTGCCTGGTTTAACCCTGAATCTCCTCAATTAGTAGTGTCCAGTCGTTTCTCTCACTCTTTTTCTGCTGTGGTTTTGCCACAGTGAAAGCATTCTCAAATTTAGTTTCAAAATCTAAATAAACGACATTTAAATGTTCAAAGTAGGTTAAAACATCAATTTCCCGGAAGATCGTCTGTGACAAATCTGGTTTCTACTTGATTAAATTATCTTTTAAAATTAAAGTCATGATCTGGTTTAAGGTATCCGACTACCCTAAAATCGTGAATTTTGCCAAAAATTGATAGATTTTTTGTATGAATTTATTTTATGTTATATGCCATCTTACTAGCTTTATAAAAATACTAAGTTCATTATTTTCCGTTTATTACAACAAAAATTACAAGGGTTTTAATAAAAGCAGATGCCATTACTTTCAGCAAGATGTCATACTTTAAAACGCGTTTTACTCGAAATATGTTTCTTTGAAAATGCTCAAACGGGACCAGTGATTACTAAAAAAGTTTTGAAAATAATTTACTGAAATTTTTTGTGTATGTTTTGTATAACAGTAAAAGTGTTTTAACCTTCAGAATTATCAATCACTATTTTATTACAAAATTTACACTCCCTTATGTTAATATAATCAATTTTAAAGCAATTTCATATAATAACTAAGATAAAGTGCTCTAGTTTTTGCAAAAATTAAAATATCCCTTATCTTGAAGGTCATTTCGACAATGAATAACATATAGCAACACATCAGAATTGAAGAATTGAAAATGTGTTCAGAAACTTTTGATACAGAATGGGTCGCGTTTATGTAGTTTTTTGTAAATTTTTACCCATTTTTCCCATTTTAGTAATAATAATTTCTTTTCTCTTCTGAATTTTAGCAT
The DNA here is from genome assembly GCA_019973975.1 of Trichonephila clavata. Classification (NCBI taxonomy): domain Eukaryota; kingdom Metazoa; phylum Arthropoda; class Arachnida; order Araneae; family Nephilidae; genus Trichonephila; species Trichonephila clavata. Next base: position 423,809 of record BMAO01011732.1, read on the forward strand.
ATTTTTCTTAAAAGGTACTAAACAAGTTTAAAAACCTCGAAGAAATCCCCATATCGGATACCTTAACGAGAGCCACTAACGTAGACCCCAATTTACACCTCATGGACCCTCAAATTGTTTTTTTCCTGATGTAGACCCCTTACAGGTTATCATAGACCCCTAGGGTCGATATAAACCACTTTGGGAATCACTGGCCAAATGGGCCAACGATTTCACACCAACTATGGCGTAAAGGCTGATGTTCTCAACAGGTTCCATGACCAACCGATATCGTTCTTCGCTGATGGAATTTGTAACCTTCCTAAGCAATGAGACGCCTGCCTAAACGCCTTGGGTGATTTCTTTTAACCCTTTCAGTACCAGCGAATGAGGAAAAAACGTTACCCCAGGCCCGCACGTTCCGAGAGTGTACGCACGCATGAGACCGGACGAATTTCACTGCTAAGCCTAATTTCATTTAAAATCTTTGATGCAATCAAATACGCTAAAATTTACAATTTACTATCATTGAGATAATATCTGTATATACAGTACAAGCATTTTCGCTATATTTTTAAAAAATGCGAATTTCAAAGAAAATGTTTTTATTTTAATAAAAGAAAAAGTACTTTTTTCGCCATGATGATTAAAATAAAATAGACACAAAACTTCACAGGCTTTGAACTAAAAAGAAGAATTCTTGCTGCTAATTGCTGCCTTTATGGCCTTGGAACTTTTTTAAAATCGAAATTGATAAAAAGATCTACAAAAATTATTTTGCATAAAACTATTATAAGACCTGTTCTCACCTATGGATGTGAAACCTGGACTCTAACAAAGACCCAGAGAAATCAACTTGTTATTTTTGAAAGGAAAGTCCTGAGGAAGCTCTTTGGGGCTGTGAATGATAACGGAATTTGGAGACACAGGTACAACTTTGAACTCAACAGACTCTTTAAGGAAGCTGACATCGTCAACTACATCAAAATATGCCGCTTGAGATTCGCGGGACATGTCTGTCGAATGGATACCTCATCTATGGCATCAAGAATCTTTAATTATAAACCCATCTCGAACAGACCCAGAGGGAGACCCAAGCTGAGATGGACTGATTGTGTGGAAGAAGATTTTAAAGTGCTGAAAGTGACCAATTGGAGAACTGTCGCCTCCCGGAGGACAAGATGGAGGGATGTTCTGAGGAAAGCCTTGGCCCACCCCGGGCTGTCGTGCTAAAGAAGAAGAAGAAGAAGACACAAAACTTACAAAATACTATCTGGCAAATCCCAAACGATAAATTTACTCTCACATAAGACTTGTTTAGGTTTGAGCTGATACGAATCTTTTAAATAGCAGCTAATATATCTTTTTTTAAAATTTTTAATTAATCCTTATATAGCTTTATTAGCATCACATTAGTATTCTGTCTTCTTTTGTTATGGTTATGACAACTCTGGTTGCAATAACAACGAAAAGGAATCGTTTGTTCTTACTGAATTGAAAATGAATCAGTAAGAACAAACGATTATATTTCGTTAAAAATGAGTCATGGCGTTTGTTTTATGAAAATCTGCTTTTTAAATGCTTTTGAGAACAAAAACTATTATTGTAATATTGAACCAAATAGAAATAAACAAAAATAAAATAAATGATGAAACTATTATTATGAATGTATGATGCCCAATATATATATATATATATATATATATACTAATGAGCTACCAACCTTAGTCAAAATATCAACAGAAACCCAAAGCGCAATAAATCACGAATCTTTAAAAGTCCGATTCTCTCGAAAGAGTTAAACATGTGCAGTCTTTTTTTTTTTTTTTTACATTGATAAATATTCGTTCTAATTAAAAAAAAAAAACTTTTTTGAAGCCGAAAGTACATATTAAAGTTCAAAGTTATGTGAAACATTCGAAAAAAAATCGGTTTTTAACCACCGCCATCTAGTGCCTTGTAAAAATTAATATGAAAACGTTCCAAACTCTAATCACACCGGAGTGATCATGGGCCTCAGCGCTGGGAAAACGCAATCACATATGATACCGTGGGCCCTGGAGGAAGAAACGCCTGATCATGGTTCTTGAACGGATTCAAACATTGTAAGCATTTCACTCTTTAAATATTGTTGTTTCCTTAAAGCTTAAATAATGACCCCACAACAGTGTATTATAGAAAGTATCTTTAATACATATCACAAAATCAAATACACAAAACTAACTTTTTATTGCAGCTTAACTAACAAGAAAAAAAATGACACACATTCAATTATTGGAGAACATAATACTATTTAGGTACATGACTCTGCTAATAGATGAAGAAATGAGATACAGGTTGTTCATAAATTCAGTTGTCTACAATAAATTAATCATCAGTGATTCGAAATCCTGTATTATCTATGGCAAATGGATTTTAAAATTATGAATCACATATTTTAAACAAAATTTGAATTTATAATAATTTTTTTTAAGGTTTGGAAATTTGTGTGATTTTTTTCCCCTGTAATTCTAAGAGTGCTTTAACTTATAATCCAGATTTTCGAAGATTAAATTAATGTTTTAAATAGTTATAAATGCGTAAAATCGAAAAACAAATAATATAATTTTAATAATGATAATTATATTAGTTAAATTTGGTGGTTCTGATTATTTTCAGGCTTAAATTGTCTCCTAGCGAGTAAGCCTAATTCTAAATTATTTTTAGGCTTAATTTGTTTTCTCACGAATAAGCCTAATTCTAAATTACTTTAAGGCTTAAATTGTTTTCTCGCGAGTTAATAAGCCTAAATTTAATCGGTTTCATTTCAGAATAACATGATCACTAACTTAAAGTTGTTTAATTTGTAGTATTTTCTACAAACAAATTTTTTTTCTGTCTCTCAATAAAATACTAAAAAATTCTTCTAATTAAATAAATAGTAAATTTTGGTTACGAATATTTATAATCCAAGATTTTATCTTATGAACAACCTGCAAGCAATGTCATACATAAAACACTACACAAAATTATCAATTAACATGTTACATTAATTAATAAGTACATCAACGAATTAACTTTGAAATACATACACACATCTTTACAATACAAAAAAATTACAGTCATTAAGCTCGTAAAATCATTTATTATTTCAAATAATTATGGCATTAAATTATTGATATTGACTAGTACTTCTATTGATAGTTAGAACCAGTTACATAGTTAAAAAGATGTTTTAAATTATTTAATTTAGAATAATATTTAAATTAAATCATTTCAAACCAAAAAAAATTAATTTTTTATATTTTTTTTTAAGATAAAAGAATAGAAAATGAAGTACATATATTTTTTTTAAAAAAAATTGGCTGTTAGAAATCTGATATTTAAAAAAAAATACTTCTACAAAAAAAGGTGCAATTTAAGAAATATGTGAAATATCATCTACATGTAAAATAAAACATAACTATTCGATATTGAAGAACTTGACGACAAAAAAAATCCAAATTTTTGGAGATTGCAAAGAATTTTTCTCAATGAAATACATAATTTCTTTCATTGTGAATACATAATACTGCATTTGAATTCAAAGTAAAGGAACGTTTTTAGATAAAAAGATACATAAAATATATATAATTTTCTGGATTTCATGCTTACAATTAATTAAAAAAATATGAATGATTTTCTTAAATAAAACTTGATGCACAGAAATCCAACTTTATAATCCATTCAAAAACTAATAAAACATTCAATGTATTCAAATATTTTACAAACAAAATTAAATAATTAAAACATAAGGAATACCATGTTGAAATAGATGATCATTTTGAACATAAGGAAATGAACCGTTCGGTGCCTTTATTGACACAAAAAAATATTTGTCAAGATATTTAAAATATATTAAATTAATACTATAAAACTACTAGACAAAGAAAGATTATAAACAGTTTACAAATCATTTACTTATTCACTAAATTAGTATTAATATTTTTTTTATTTAAAATTATTTCAACAGGGGAAAATTTGAATTGAATATTGTTATATACGATTGCTATACTTAAATGTAGTATAATGAAAAAATAAAAGAATTAAAAACATTTGGGATTACATAATAAATTTTAAGAAGTATTTTTTTTTTTACATTTTATTGGTATAAGACTTTACAGCTTTTTGTATAAGCAAGTAATTTTTTTAAAAATTTCATGATCCAAAACTCTATAAATTCAGATAAGCATCTTTATGTAATTAGTAATAATAGAATATGTATAATCAGTTCTTTTCACAGAGCCATAAATTCTCCAAAATATACTTTACTATCTATAATATCTGTCATTGAATAAAAAAATTTTTTTAATTGAAATAAAATTTTAAATTGATATTTTAACTTTAAAACCAAATTAACCCTTAAATCTTAGCTACACTAATCAAAAAGAAAATTTAGAAAAGAGTTTTATCATTAAATTATCTTTAGGGGGAAAAAATAACCCAAATAAAAATCTTAAATTAAATTAAAGAAATCTTAATTTTTTAAAAAAAATACAAAAATTATTTTGATGAAATACAAATGATGGGAACTTTCATATGTTGGAATCAACAATTTGATATTCACAATTAAATTAATCTTATAATAAGTACTATTATTACCGAAATTCTAGTATGTTTTGTTAGTTACAGTATTTTATATTTTAATTGATTTTAAATTGTATTAAAACGCACTGTAAGAATATCCTGACACAAAAGGCCTCAGGCATATTTTAATTTCTCCAATACAAAATTAAAATCAGAATATTATTTATATGTAGGTATTTATTTTTTTTTTTATTTTACAAAAAGTAAAAGAATATTTATATATATGAAGTAAAAACCTAAATGAAAAATAATTGTAAGTGTTTGTAACACTGCTTTTATCGGCAATGAATGCATTTTTTAACGATTAATCTGTGCAAAACTAAAAAGACATTCAATGCTGGTAAAAGCAGTAAACATTTGAGTGTGTACTCCAACAAATGTATGTTCCCCGCTGAATGAAATATATTAGATCCAGCAAAATTTGTGTGGATATATTGACACAAGAAGATGAACTCGTAGGAATATTATAAATTACACTGAAAACCAACGCTTTTACAAGCAAGACATGCCAGTTTACAAAAATGTTTCGATAAGTATGTGTACCTTAAACAGTAGATGTGTTTTTGACAACATGTGGATACATACACATACATTATTGATTCTCATTCAGAGTATTTAACAAAGAAATTTTGAAAAACTCTAAAAAAATTTAAGCAATTCATTTTTTAACTGTTTGTAGAATCCATTCATATGCATATGCAAGTAAAACCCCTTAAAGGAGAAAAAGAGTAATAATATCCCGTGAATTCTTGTCACATTTATACATTAATCCTTTTTAAAGTTGTGAATAAATAAAGTAAATATTTATAATTACATAAACTATATCAGTGCTTTAAAAACTTACTGGAAAAACACTTGTTAAATTAACTGAATCATATAAAATCAACTTTTATAATGAAGAAAGGGAAAAAAAGTGGGGAGGGGGGATTTTACAGCTGTTGTTGAATATATGATAGTTAACATTATTACTGGGTTTTGTCAAATCTCAGTCAATTTTTAAATCAATTCGATAAATATTTTTAGCAAATACTCTTTTGTATTTTGTCTTAACTGAAATAAAGCTTAAACAACGAACAAAAGCATTAAAGAAAAACTTTCAATAAGCCTTTTTAAGATAAGATCTTTTTATTTCAAGGAAAATAATGCTTTCCTTAAAAGTTCCTGATCTAATTTATAAAAGAAAACGTTAAAAAAATTTTTCCTATAAGAATTACTTAGTTTGTATTTTGTCTAAACTGAAATAAAGCTTATAAAAGAATAAAAGCATTATAGAAAAGTTTTTTTATAAGCTTCTTTAGATAAGATCTTTTTATTTCAAGGGGGGAAAAATGCTTTCCTTAAAAGTTCCTGATATAATTTATAAAAGAAACCCTTAAAAATTTTTCCTATAAGAATTACTTAGTTTTGTATTTTGTCTAAACTGAAATAAAGCTTATAAAAGAATAAAAGCATTATAGAAAAGTTTTTTTATAAGCTTCTTTAGATAAGATCTTTTTATTTCAAGGGAAAAAAATGCTTTCCTTAAAAGTTCCTGATCTAATCTATAAAAGAAAGCATCAAAATTTTTTCCTATAAGATTTATATCCCATCTTATAAATAAAACTCAATCTCTCTTTCTTTCATTTTTTATCAATCAAAAATATTTTTAACTTTTTCTAATTCTATATCCACACATATATTTTTTTTTATATATATATTTTCTTTTATTATTATTTTTTTAGCTTTTTTATAAAAAAATTTATATATATTTTTATATACTTTTTACAATTTTACATACATTTTTTTTCCAATTTTTTTAACCGTTACCAATTAATTAGTAAGGTTCTTGTTTTTCCGAAATCATTTTCATCCTCTATGCCCTGAAACGGAAAAAAAATTACATTTTATTATTCACGTTTTATTTAAAACACACACACACTGACTGTTTAAATATTAACTTAATATCAACAACAGAAACACAACATTATTATTCAAAATATTTTTCTAAAAACTTTATGAATTATCAGTGAATATAAAATAAAAATTAGGAAGAAAATTTCGATCTCTCTCTCTATATATATATAAATTATAATTTAAAAAAACTAAAAAACACCTTTTATAGTTAATCGAACTAAGTTGTAACTCAATATTTTAGTCACCAAATCTGGAAATGGGATCTAAAATGAGTCGCCAGGCGTGAGATGAGATCTGAAAATGGAAAATCGTTAATCCTGATCATAGCATTGGAACAAAATTATTAAATTATTGTATTTTCATCGGTCCTGGACAAGTGAGCAAAAAATTTCGAATTAATCTGACCTTTTAAAGTGGGTAAAAATGGAGTTCAAAGATTCCGTTACATACAAGTGAAGCTTATAAAGGGCGCTAAAAAGGTTATTCGCGATGCTGTAATAAATTTATTACGTACTATCGCAGGAAGGCCAAAGTACAAAATAATTCGCCAAGTTCGTGGCTCGTACGCACTGAATTGGCAATCACGAGTTTCGTTTTATAAAATGTCACCCAAACGGTTATGGTAGTACATTATTGCAAGCTCTCACAGAAAAATATCGCAACGATTGCCTGCTTTGGAATCGTTGCGTGAGAAAAAAGACGTTGTCTCATACGAAGACTCACAAACAATTGACGGAACTACACTGCTGGCCACCGTAAATGCAACACCCCGAAGGAAGCACGCAAATAACATGAAATTTACACCATGCATTAGTAGAGGTGAGATATGCAAATGATTAGAATTTCAGCGCAGACACACATCACGCACGCCTGTAGAACCACCTCAAAGCGCTATTTAAGGTTTGGAGATCGCGACGATTTCAAGTTCGGCAATTGTGTTTTCTTGTGGTTTTTTTTCAAACAAAAAAACGATCAGTTATGTCTCGTAGAAAACAGCAATCAGCTTTTGATCAAGTATCCGAGTTCAACAGAGGAAGAATAGTGACTTGCCGAGATTGGGGATTATCTTTCAGGGAAATCAGTAGTCGTGTTGGACGAAACCAAACAACTGTAATGCGGATATGTGACCGTTGTATGCAGGAGGGTAGGAAGGACCGACGTGGTCGATCGCATCCACCTCAGTGCACCACTTCACGTGAGGACAGGCAAATTGTGCGCATGGCAGTGACGGATCGCTCAGTCACATCACGAACCATAGCACAGCTCATTGAGTCTGTAACGCGTCATTCAGTGTCTACGCGTACCATTCGATGCCGTTTACAGCAGAGTGGTCTGTCCGCAAGACGTCCATTGCTTGGTCTACCCTTGACGCAGAACCACAGACGTCTCCGCCACCAATGGTGCGATGAAAGAAGAATGTGGGAGGCCGAATGGAATGAAGTTGTCTTTACTGACACATCTGTCTGCAACACCACGATGGTCGGATTCGAGTCTGGAGACACCGCGGAGAGAATATGCTGAACAGTTGCGTTATGCACCGCCACACTGGTCCTGCACCGGGTATTATGGTATGGGACGGTATTGGATATCACTCTCGCACTCTTCTAGTACGCATTGCCGGTACTTTAAACAGCCAGGGCTACATATCCGAGGTGTTGGAGCCAGTTGTCCTTCCTTACCTTCAGGGCTTGGCTACAGCCATATTTCAACAGGATAATGCGCGACCACACGTGGCACGCATTGTCCAAAGGTTCTTCGTCAATCACTAGATTGAATTGCTTCCCTGGCCGGCTAGCTCTCCGGATCTTTCGCCGATAGAAAACATGTGGTCAATGGTTGCTCAACGTCTGAACCAGGTCAACTTTGGCAACGTGTGGAAGCTGCTTGGTCTGCTGTACCCCAAGAACACATCCAAAGTCTCTTTGAATCAATGCCGAGGCAGCGGTGATCTCCAACAATGGCGGCTACTCTGGCTACTGATTCTGGCAGGAACCACACTTCACAGAAGTCTATAAATTTAATCAGTTGATACTTGGTCAACATGTTATCTACAAAATAAATATTGTTGCGCCATCTCTTGTCTTTCTTGGTGTTGCATTTACGGTGACCAGCAGTGTAAATACTAAACTATCCAGGAAGTTGCAGGTTTATCAAAATCTGAGGACTTAATCAATGAAGTGTAGGACGATACAGCTTCAGAGATGAATTTAACTCAAGAGGAGCGCCAAGAATGATTTTTATGAAAAAAAAGAACTACAAATCACATGTAAATTACAATGTTACAATTTGAGCATTAAGGACCAACAGCTCACAAAGGAATTTTCCGAGGGGGGGGGCGCATCCAGGGTCGAAAGTTTACCAATCTGGTATCATGCTCCAATACGCCACCCAACATATTCTTTTGATTTTGTCGATTTTCGAAAACAGAAAAACAGTAAAAAATTAATTATTGAATAAATAATTAGCACTAATTAATAAAATTAATTATCTATACTTCATTAAATTTTACCGTAGTATATACATAAGATTATAATCAATCGAGAAAAATCAAGGGCTTTGGGGGAGTCCGGAAACGGAGACCCCACCACCCATTGTGTGCGCTATTGGTAAGAACAGTTATATAATTTATATAATGGGGTTTTGTTTACCGTTAAGAAGACAAGGGAGTACCCTCTGCCCCCTTTCTAATAAAAACTATATTTATATTGTGGAGCGCACATGGGGGTGTCCTATGGATTCGGACCCCCCCCCCAAGGCTCTTGATATTTTTTTCGATTGATGATATTCCTATGTATATACAATGTAAAATTTAACTAAATACTTGTAATTAACAATTTATTTTATTAATTAATGCTAATTATAAATTCAATAATTTATTTTTTACTGTTTTTTGTTAACACTATCGACAAAATCAGAAGAATCAGTTGGTGTTGTCTTGAGGTATGATACGAGTTGGGGGACTTTCGACCAAGGACCCCCCCCCTTGAAAAATTTTTGTGGGCCTTACTGTATATATATAATCTCCTTTAAAAACTTTTCCCAAAAATTATCTTTAAAAAAGATATTACAGCGAATTTATAAGTAATTACATAATCAAACATCGCTTCGAATTTTTTTTATGTTGTAAAAAAAGAACACCAGTAAATAATTAGAAATTAAAAATTTTTTTAAAAAAATTGTTTGATAATTAAAAATTTTTATTAGCGAGTTTTTCACGTAGTGGAACAAAAGCGCTATTATCCCGTAAATTTCGTCTTCGTTCCATATTTTGTCGTACCTTTTTCTCAGCCAATAAGCAACCAATTGACCTCGGGTTTTCGGCATTGGGTCGCATTTGTGCCCTAGATGAGCCGAATCATATTTAAATTTTCCCATAGTTTTCCCGAATTTTCCGACAAATTTTCCTGAATTTCGCTAGTTTATAACAAAATTTTCTCAAATTTTACCTAGTAAATTTATTGTTTGCAAAAAGTTTTTTTAAAAAAATCTACCTGCATTTTGGCAGAAATCTTCACAAAAAGGAGGAAATCTTCACAAAAAAAGTTCAGAAAACAAGTATAAAAGGCTCTGATTTTACTTTTTTGATTTAGTTCTTTTTTTAAACAGTAAAGTAATAAGATATATAGTGTGAAGCGAAAATAGTTTTTTTGAAAACTAAAAGTGATAAAGTGGATATAGAGTGTAAAGTGAAAATAGTTTTTTTTTTAAAACTAAAAGTGTGATTTTTTTTTTTTTTGAATCAGCACAATAGTAGTACATTTAGAGGAGTGGTACACAGTACACTACTTTCTGTTAGTAAAAAGTTCATTAGTTGCATTATTGTAAAATACAACATGTGAAAAACGTGCTAAAATTACTTGGCCATGCCAATGATTGATATCTTGTTTTTCATGTTGTAAAAACACCAATTTATAAATAGAAATTTTAATTTTTTTTTAAAAAAATTGTTTAATAATTAAAATTTTTTAAAAATGATTTAATTCATTAGAAATTTGTTTTACAATTAATACTTAATTAGAGCCAATTTATTCGCATAGAATGTAAACTACGTCTTAAAATTTTCTCAACTGTTTAATCCTGTTCTCATCTATACGGAGTAAACTTGCTACTAGTTTATCTAGAAACAAGTTTATCTGTGAACCTATTACGCGTGCTTTTTCGTCCACTCCGCTTTTCTTTCCTTCCCTGAGACCTCCCTAAACGATAATTGAGCGCTGGCGGAAGAAATACGTCTTCCGTGGTTATCTCCGTGGTTATTTATCTTCTACTAAGTATCTCCCTGGGAGAGCAGCAACTGTTGTTCAAAGGCGTGTCGCACTGCCCTTGACATCCGGAGACATATGAAACCAGAGCACGAGAGGAGGGGGTGGAAGCGTCAAGGGATTTATTAAAATCTCAGAGTTGCAGCTGGTAATTATTCACTGATCTTACGTTCACGCGGTACGTCACATATGACGCTTACCGTACAGTTTTTTTTTTTTTAATTCGTTCTCTTATGAATGAAAAGCGCGGGGGAAAAAGAAAGAATTTTTTTAGGTTGGATTTGAGTGACCGAGAACAAATGTTCGAATGAACTGTTGGTTCCTTTTAGTGGATCGGTATTTGTCGCAGGAAAATGAAATGGAATTGTAGAGAATATCATTTACGTTCGAATATATACACTCGAGCCTCTGTCTGACAAAGTCGCTAAATCCTGAAAGAAAGTTCGTTGCATGGTAAATTTATTAAATAGTGATTCATCTTTTAAGGTATCCGGCTACCCTAAAACTGTGAATTTTGCCAAAAATTGACAAATTTTTTTTATGATTTTAATTTATGGGCCATCTTATTAGCTTATTAGCTTTATAAAAATACCAAGTTTATCATTTTCTGTTTACTAGAACAACAAGATATCAATCATTGGCATGGCCAAGTAATTTTAGCGCGTTTTTCACATGTTGTATTTTACAATAATGCAACTAATGGACTTTTTACTAACAGAAAGTAGTGTGTACTGTACTAAAAAAAATTTTAAAAATGATTAAATTTAAATATGATTTGGCTCATCTAGGGCACAAATGCGACCCAATGCCGAAAACCCGAGGTCAATGGTTGCTTATTGGCTGAGAAAAAGGTACGACAAAATATGAAACGAAGACGAAATTTGCGTCCTAATAGCGCTTTTGTTCCACTACGTGAAAAACGCGCTAAAAACTACAAGTGTTTTAGTAAAAGCAGGTGTCATTACTTTAAGCAAGATATCCTATTTTAAAACGCATTTTACTCGAAATGTGATTTTTTGAAAATAATCAAACAGGATCAGCGATTGCTAAAAAAGTTTTGAACATAATTTACTGAAATTTTTTCTGTAAGTTCTGTATAACAGTAGAGTTGTTTTAACCTTCAAATTTATCAATCACTGTTTTATTACAAAATTTACAGTCCCTTATGTGAATATAATCACTGTCTTTTTAAGCATTTTCATATAGTAACCGAGATAAAGTGCTCTAGTTTTTGTAAAAAAGAAAATATTCTTATCCTGAAGGTCATTTCAAAATTGAATAATATAGCAACACATTAGATTAAAAAAAATTGAAAATTTGTTCTTAAACCTTTGGTGCAGAACGGGCCGCGTTTATGCTATTTTTTGTCAATTTTTACCAATTTTTTCCATTTTAGTAATAATAATTTTTTTTTTCTCGTCTTAATTTTAGCACATTTTTCTTAAAATGCACTAAACAAATCTAAAAATAACAAAAAAGTCCCCATACCTCCTTTTTTTAAAAAAAAAAAATTGTCGCAACCATTCGGATACCCTAATATGTTTTAGAGGCTGTGCCGGATTACTCTTTAGGCGGAGTAGGCAATTGCCTATGGGCCCCGCGCTTTTTAAGGGCCCACAAAAGCCGTTCAACTGCTATTTTGAAAAAGATTCGTAAATAAGATAGTTTACTTTTCCGTTGGACAACTGTATATAATAAACAAATAACAAAAATACATATTACTCTTCATACGGATTAAGATTTGCTTCAGTTTTTCTCATTATATAGTTTTGTTTTATTTATTCCTTAATATTTTTTGTGTGCTTTCTATTTCTTGTGGGAGAGGAAGGGGTCCCGGTAAGAAAAAATTAACCAAAGTAGGTAAATTAATTTTTATAAAATAATTTTTTAATTCACAAACACTACATATAATAAAAAAAGTAATTATTCACATTTTTTTTTGGAAAATTAATGTCTATTTATTTTATATAATTTACCTATCAAAAAGAAATATGTATGTAGAACAAGAAGCAAAAAAAAAAAAAAAAAAAAACATTATCCAAAAATGAATGAGTTTTTTATTTCAAAAATTTCGACAGTTAGGCACCAGTTCACGTTCATTGAATACCAAGAGAGAATAATTTGAAAAATGTTTTGAAATGTTTTAAAAATAGGGAGAAAAGGAATCGAATCTATTGGAGGATATTTTAGGGAACTATTCGGTGGTCATTTTAGGAGGAGCAAGCAATTTTATAATAAAAATTTTTTTTAATGTACTATGCTTTTATAACCATTTTCATGCATTGTAATCCACTTCCGAGCTATGGTCCAAATTTCAAGTCCCTAGCTCATCGGGAAATTAGATTAAAATCAATTACAAAATTCCATCCGGACAGACATACAAGAAAGCAAGTTAAGAAGAACATGGTAAAATAGTAAAATGTTCTTAGCTCCAGGAAAAAGTGCGCAATATAGAGAAATTTGCGAAACAGAAGTTCGTTACATGGAGGTTTGACTGTATATAGATAAACCAGAAGTGATTATAAAAATTCATTACAAAATAATCATTTTATACAGTATTGGATAGATCAGTTTTAATAGGATTATATATATATATATATATATATATATATATGTACTTATATAAATGGTCATATAAAAGAATTCATAACAGTACTTACAATATACTAAACAAGTAATATAAAAAAAAATTTTAAGTCTATTCCTACTTTGTGAATGAATAGAAAGTATTTTATTAACGATTGAAAATTTGAACAAGATATACATAAATATAAATAAATAAATACATATCTATATATATAAAGGATAAAAGCGACTCACTGACTGACTAATCGCGATATCTCTGAAACTATTCAAACTACAGACTTGAAATTTGGTAGACATGTTCCTTTCATAGAGTAGACATCAGCTAAGAACGGATTTTCCGAAATTCAAAACGCAAGGGGCGTTACGGAGGGTTAAGGGACGCTATAAATAATTGTTTCCATGTTCAAACTACTCGATGTACAATTTTGAAATTAGGTAAGCAGATTCCTTTCATACAGTAGAGATCCGCTACAAAATGAGTTTGGTGAAAATCAACCCCCAAGTGGCGTTTCGGGGGCTTAGGGGGCGTTATAGATAATTATTTTCATTTTTAAACTATTTGACGCACTGTCTTTAAATTTGATAAATAGATTCCTTTCGCGGAATAATGATCAGTTACAAAACGGGTTTTGTGAAAACAGACCTCTAAGTGGCGTTGCGGGGGATTAAGGGGCGTAATAGATAAATATATCCGTTTTTAAACTACTTCACTTACCTGCTTGAAAATTGGTAGGCAAGTTTCTTTCATGGAGTAAATATCCGCTACAAAATGCGTTTGGGGTGTTGTGGGGGTGGGGGGTTTAAGGGGCGCTATAAATTACGATTTTAAGTTATTAGTTCATGAAATACCCAGCGAAGCGGGTGGGTAATGGCTAGTATATATATATATACAGAGAGAGAGAGAAGAGAGTGAAATAATAGTAGGAATTGAAAAATGAAGATGATTTGTCTGCATTGTTTTAACAATGCACACCCGGTTTGGCTAGTTTGGCTGAAAAACTGGTTTTTCAACGCCAACTTTTGTCATTGTTTTAAGTTACATTGTTGCAACAATGGAGACGAATCAAAGTTGGAGTCGAAAACATGGTAATTAATTTAATTACTTTAATTTAAATACTGAATTAATACTTGAAAAAACATCGACACAAATTTATTCGAAACTTGATTGGATGAATAGAAAGTATTTTAATAACGACTGAAAATTTGAACAAGATAAATATTATATATGTTACCGGCAAAGTATAAAATCCGGCATTCTATAGAATGCCTAGGCATTCTATACAATGCCTAAATCTAGCCGGCAATGTATGAAATGATTCCTATTCACACATTGCCTAGGCATTCTATAGAATGCCTAATGAGAAACCGGCAAAGTATGAAATATATCTCAGATTCATTTCGAATATTGTCAATTGGCTAGACAAAAACTTTTAACGCGTGTCTCAGGCTCAGAATCTGTTAGTTGTACATTGCTGTTTGTTTCGAAATGTCAAAATACTCAATTTTACTTAACATTATTCAATAAAAAATTGCTTTTTTCCTGTGTTTCCTAAAAATGGAGGAGCAAGCTATAATGTTGGAGAACGAGTCATGGTCTATAGCAGGGATCGGCAACCTATATGTGGTTATATATGAGAATATATAACCAATCGGCAACCTATATATGAGAACGTGGTACAATTCTCAGTGGCACTTTGCACTATTCAACAAATTTGTAAATTTTTTAATTGTTTCAAAAATGCTCTACTATGTGGTTAGCTGAATCATATTGGTAGATTGATTTGACACGGTCCATCAAATAGTAGCCGTTGAATAGTTGTTTCATGTCTATGGACCCATGGTTCATAAACAAGAAACAACTATTCAACGGCTACTTGCCCAAAATTCGAGTTGATGCTCCAAAAAAAGGTTTTTTCTTAACTGAAATTACTTACTAGAAATTAATAAGTGATATAAAAAAATGTTAAAATGACTACTAAGAAGGAACCCAGGGATGTTTACGGAAAATAAAAGTAAACTCATTTAAATTGTTAAAGAAGGCATCAGTACCATAAAACAGTGGTCCCTAACCCTTGGTCCGTGGATCAAAGGTTATCAGGCAAATCAAGGAGCATTAAATTTTTTCCATTATATTTACTGAGGTGTATTTTTCTCGTGTTTGGGCGACTTTCCATGGAAATCACTTTATATTTTATGTAAAAATCATTTTGTAATTATTTTTGGTACAACTGAACTTTACTCTGAAGGTATGTTTAAATACATTTAAATTATATAAAATCAAACAATTTAAAATATAAATAATCAACGTCCCACCCTCAGCAGGCCGCTGTAAAATTACCAAACATTGACCGATCTGGAAGAGAAAACTGTTGGGAAGAACTGCTATTACAGTATTAAGTCACGGATTCTTTTTTCCCTCAATAGGGCTGCAGATTGGTATTTTTACCATTTTCAGACCTAGTACATTCTCCAGGGTTGGTATCTCTTTTTAGTGCGGCCGATACCAATTGCCACCAGTAATTTTGACAATCAAGTTTGACGATGTGAACTTGTTGTAGGAATTTAATTTGCCAAGAGCAAAATTAAATTCCGGATTCTGGGGATGTGATTGAATTCTGAAAAAACTTTCAACCAAATACAAAAATGGTAAACGTTATGATATTGAACTGTACATCCACCTACGGGAAACTTTCCAGAAAAAACAGAAAATTATTTTTAAAAAAAGGTAATGTAGTACAAAATTTTGATTTTTTTCCCGAATGCCAATATATTGGCACTTGTAATGAGTGAGAAATAGGATGGTTTCTATCAGCTTGGAACTTTTGAAGGAATTTTAATACAAGAATATGCGAAATCACAATTTAACAATAATGTTTTTAATGACAGTCACATTATTTTGTCAGAATAACATTTGTATTTTTAGGAATATATAAGTCATTGATGTAATTTCCTTATCATGACCTTTTTTCATACTTTGCCTAAATAGCTTTGGGCATTCTATAGAATGCCTAGGCATTCTATACAATGCCTAGGCAAAGTATGTAATAAATCTCATATTTCATACTTTGCCTAAAAACGCCCGGCATTGTATAGAATGTCTAGGCATTCTATAGAATGCCGGCATTTCATACTTTGCCGGGTATTACAAAAATATACAAAAAATTGTTATATATCTAAGATAACTATAGTCATGATAGAAAAGATTTAGCCACAGAAATACTAAGCAAACACCTAGCCTTAGGAACTAGGAATTGCAAGTTTAAACAAAGTTTTTTCGGCAGCAACCTTCACCTGAATTTGCCAATATTCTGGGCCATAGGGAAAGCAATAAATTTCTAGAGAAGTTTAACTATATTATAGATAAAACCATAATCTATTAATGTAATACTATAATGTTATAGCCTGCAATAATACTAAAATATTTAAAATCAAAGTTAAATTATTAGAAGACTTACCACGTGAAACATATTCGCCGCTATGGACAATAACAGTATCACATATAATTATTAGTATTGATAAAGTAGCATTATTACTATATATACACATTTAAAAATTCTATATTTTATTTTAAAATTTATGGAAAATAAAAAGTACCATCCCGACATATACAATTAATTTTTAATAATAAATATATTATTATTAATTTACTTAGCTAGAGGCGCCATCTATCTATAAACTGTACAACTAATAACTTTTTTTATTTAACTGTTATATAACTTTTTATAAATTTAATAGGGTAACTGTGTTCCATACAATGTTTAATAAAGTTATTAATATTTAAATATATATTAATTTATCACTAACTAATACCTTGTTACGATAAATATAATTGAAAATAATATTTCTATAAATGGATATAGAAATGTTTGAATTCCAGTAAGGCACTTTAAGAATGTTAAAATTAAAAATCTCTTTTATCATAAATATTGCTATGTAATTTATAGTCCTTAATACATAATGATACATCCAAGTAATTAGTTTTAAAGGATTACTATTAATTTTAATTAGCTTTAAATATCCGGATAAAAATAAATTGGGTTAAAATTATTATTTTTACCAAAAATAATTAGGTCATCTATGTATCTAAATGTGTAATAATCATTATTAATAATATAATTATTTTCGTAAAAGTGTAAATATAAATTAGCCAAACTATTGCTAGCAGGGCCACCTTGAGGCAAACCTTTGGTTTGTTTGTACAGAGAACCATTAAAATTAATGTAGTTTTCTTTTAGACTAAGTTTATTAGAGTTCAAAATTTTTGAAAATTAATATTAAGGTTATAATTTCTATGATTTCAAAATTACCCTAATTATATCATTGATATTAATGGAATTAAAAAGATCTTCAAAGTCATAACTATGAACTGAATAAATATTTTATTTTTAAAAAATCTAATATATATATATACAGAGAGAGAGAGAGAGTGAGCTATTAGTAGGAATTGAAA